>SJJU01013739.1:0-14046 GCA_012932125.1 Conopomorpha cramerella
TGGTTATTCCGTATTTGACATACAACTGACAAGTTAAGTTGAGCTTTGTGTATCTTCAAAATAGCAATTCAGCCATTATTAGTAAGGCCCTTAGAGTTTAAAACGGGTATTACGGCGTGAAAATTAACCAAATATTCATCATACTCCAGTCAGCTCGTGACCACGGCACGTGTAACTGTGTCGAAACGTCGAGCAAATAACGAAGGTAAGCTGAATGCTTATCTTTGGTTCTGTTTTAAACTCTTAATATAATATCAGTGCGCGTTTCTTTACAAAATGATTTAACATTCTTCCTGTGAAAAACTGTATGTTTTACCGTGATAGGTGCATCGTGGAGGTTACCTATCACTCTTTAGGAAAGGTATGCGTGTTTCTACACATATAAATAATTCAATTTATACCATAAAACACTTACCTGTAACACAATTATTTCACAACATCCAAAATTCAATGTTGCGGGAGGTGGCACAAGTAATACACAGCATAATTATAAATCATCTGATATCGCAATTCACATTTCACGCCCTTCACAAACACTGATAAAGTCCAATTAAATTCAAAGTAAACATACATATTTCCCGTGTTCTGAAATGGTTGAAAACCACATAAATATTGGAATTCAATTTACATGCGACGCCGCCACCGACGCCGTGTTACTCGCGGTACGCGAGTGACATCTTTACGTTTCTGATTTCCATGTACAGGGTGATTCGGAAATTACACTTTTAATCCGAAGTTTAGTATGTTTGTGTTGACTTTTAATGAGTCCATTTCAGTACTGGCAGGCGACAAAGTTCTGAAACGAAAAAATACGTCACCTCTCTACGTACGTTTTTGAAAGACGAAAACACGGAGGAAATGCTTAAGTCGACACGTACCTATACTTATTTTTTATTTTTACATAGTTTTTCTGTGGCAGTTCTTTTTTTTAATAAGTTTTTTTTATAAAAAAGAGGTCGAACTTTTTTTTCTGGTGACTGGTACTCGAGTGACATTTTTACCTTTGTGGTTTCCCAATTCAGGGTGATTGGGAAATACCCTTTTAAGTCGAACTGTTTACTCTGTTTCTGTTTACCCTACTGAGTGCATTTTAGCTGTACGTTGAGTATACAAGCGTAGACTTATCTCTCTATTTAGTAGTGGCGAAGCTAGGGGGTCAGCCGGTAGTACAAGACAAGCCTATGCCAGGCACATTAACAAATATTTTTAAGGATTTTAAGTAGCATAGGGACTTATTATAGCTCAAATAAGTAAGAGCTGTTCACCAGTCAGGCATGTATCCGGCCATCAGGCATTTGCTAAATTAGTATTAAGTCATATTTATGTTAAGTATACGTAGCAGTAAGCCTTGGCGATTTGAAAAGATGCCAGTTTCTTCCCGGTTCTTCTGGCCAGTAAAAGGAATTAATTCGAACCGGGGACGATTACTTTTGTTTTAAAGTCATAAGACGTTTATCAAGCTTTGTGTTATTCTACTGTATATCTGTATGTTATAACACTTATAAAGATGAAATAAAGAAACTTTGACTTTGAAAGACTAATAAAAAAAACTAAATAAGCACCGGCTTACCTCCTAGCTTCGCCACTACAATTTAGTTCCCGTATCAGAGTAGAAATAGGTTCCTATAGAGATGCTCGTGACAACACCTGTCAATAGTCGTGCATAGTAGTCTCCAGCGATGTACTTCGCCGATACAGTGATGGAAAACGCGTCCTTTCACCGTAAGCGTCGATTTTTTTCTAGTTAGCACTGAAAGACAGTAATCTGTTATTAGTATTACTGGTCTGAGACGTGCGATAGAAGTTCTCTTTTGGAAAAAGTCTACGCGTGTAATAGTGGCGAAGCTAGGGAGTAAGCCGGTAGTACAAGACAAGCCTATGCCAGGCACATTAACAAATATTTTCAAGGAAATTAAATAGCATAGGGACTTATTATAGCTCAATTAAGTAAGACAAATAAAATTTGCCTATTTTTCACTACCGGCTTACCTCCTAGCTTCGCCACTAGCGTGTACTCAAATTACAGTTCACATAACAAAAAATAACTTAGGTGAAAAAGTAATGGTATTCATGCAATAAAATTAAGACTTTTGTGGTTTTCTCGTGAATGCCATCGTCTGAACTGAATCAAATCTAAACGGGACCAAAAGAAAATCTCCAAATTTTAAACGAAAAGAAAATCATACAGATCGGTTGGCCCAGTCCAAAGGTTTTGAGAATACGATAAAAAAACAAACGCGAACAAAGAAATACCGCCGAATTTAAAGTTTCCTCCCTTTTTTTTGAAGTCGGTTAAAAAGACCTAATCCAAACTAGAACAGCTGATACATAAATGAAGATGTTGTTCCTTTCTGGATATTGACACCTGCTGAAATGCACTCAGCAAAACGGTATTTCCACACCACCCCGTATAGCTCACCTATTTGGGAGTTAGTCCGTGAGGTATGGGCGGTGCTAAAAAACACCGGCCCCACGCCATTCGCACAGAAATATTGCCAAACGATAAATTATTGTCGTATGAAAATGTTTGTCTAAGTTCCCATGCTGGCTAAGTCCTACATTTTGTGAGAGTACTGAAATTGTGTTGTTGCTTTGTTTCATACTGTTCTGTACAGAGGGAAAGAGACGGTGTAGTTTGATTTTTGTTGTAAAGTTGACTTAGTCCCTGTGTGACGGCTCATGTTATTCACACTTTCATTTATTTATTGCTTACTTGTTGTAGGTTTGAAAGTGTGTTAAGAGAATATTATACACTTCACGCCTTTTAATCCCAAAGCGGGGCGGGCAGAGGCATGTGCTAAGCAAGTACCCACGGTTCACCAAGAGTATTTAACCCAACGTGACGGGGTGAGCCTATCGACGTTATAGGGTTCACACACCTTGTGGTGTGCGGGTTTCATCACGATGTTGTCCTTCACCGTACGAGCGTTGCGTTGCGTACATAGGGAATTAAAAAAAGTCCCATTGGTACACGTCCAGTAGCCGGACTCGAACCCGCGACCTCCCGGTTACAATTCAAGTATCCAACCAACTGGACCACGGACTCTCTCTCTCACTAACACATAAGCTTCAAGTTAATAAATATTTTTTTTTTCTATTATTTCTTGCCTTTCTTGACGCGCTTGCTAGGGCTACAGGTAGATACGTGTTACGGATATGTCATATTTATGAAACATATACATATGTATGTATATGAAGCGACCTACTCTGCTTATACCGGGTGTAAAAACGGTGGAGACATTACGGAATCCCCCTTTATCTATCTACTGTATGGATCATTTTCTCCAAAGAAACCATGGTGCGGAAACCATAAGTTTAGGAGATAATCGCATTTAAAGTTTTATGGGCAAGCAATGGATTGCTAAGAGGTATTAATTGTTTCTACTCAGCACCAGGTGGCGTTAATACATTCATTGTTCTATTTTTTTGTAGATTTTGGTGTAGGTTTAATCGGTTTCTTATTTTTTCTGAATATTAGGAACAATCGGTTCTGCGGCAAAAACGAAGACCGTTGGGAAAAACGAGTTTTCGAGTGGAGACCGCGTCTCGGCAAACGGAGTGTAGGACGCCCTCAGGCAAGGTGGACTGATGATATACGCAAGACGGCTGGCAGAAGCTGGTTGCGAGAAGCCGAAAACAGATCACAGTGGCGTGCAATTGGAGAGGCCTATGTCCAGCAGTGGACAGGTATGCGCTGATGATGATGATGATGATGATGATGATTAGGAACAAATAATTATGTAGATACTTACACGTGAATCGGTGGTAAGTTATACTATTATAGTATTATAAGTCTTACACATGTAACCATCTCAGTTTCGAAAGACAACCATATTCGTGCCAAGGGAGAATGAGACCCAGATAACATGGTTGACTTTTGTCGTGAATAATGGACAGAACAATTTTCAGGGTTAAAACGAAAAAAGGTGAAACGACAACGCATTTGTTATAACAGGTCTTGTTGCTCCGCAAATATATGTCAGTGTGAAGAATGGTAAATTGCTGATATCACGAGCGACCCGCATTTCAACATTTCACTCAGTATTTTTTTTTTGTACGTAATAAGGTTATCAAAACAACAGGTAGCTGGTTGTTTACAGAGAAAGAAACAGGTTCGTTTTTTTCTCAGACGTACGTGAGAGATACGCAGAAAGTTGAAAAGAAAATTATCGAAGTTATATTAGTAGAGAGACACTTAAGTTGTATGAATGTAGATGAAGAAAAAGATGTATGAATGTAGATGAAGCGAAAGGGGTATGTCAGGATCGTGACAAATGGAGATCTGTAGTCTCTGCCTACCCCTCTGGGAGACAGGCGTGAAGTGTATGTATGTACACTTAAGTTGAGTCTTCCCGAGTAAGCTTTTTGGTGAAATTGGATAAAACGCTAGGATGAAGAAAATGCCAAAGATTAATTTATTTATTGGTTTCTAAGTCGCGACAATTATTCCTTAACTAGCTGTATCGCGCGGTATTACTCGCGTTTTTTTTTCGTTCCTTCGCCAAGTAGTCTTTATTCGTTACGAACATCCATCCATATAAATATAGTTGCAGCGTAATGTTATATAGCCTAAAGCCTTCCTCGATAAATGGTCTATTCAACACAAAAAAAAAATTCAGACTCGTGGTCTTCAGTTACCCCTCCACCAATTTTCAATCAAGTCGGTTGAGCCGTTCTTGTGTATGTGTATGTCTATGTGTATGTGTATGTATAAATAATGTAACTAACACGACTTTCTTTTAAATATACACACATCAAAAGTGTCTAGGGATCAAGTATAAGAAGACTGCAATCAAGAATATATTTTACTAAAACTGAATCCATTCATATTTTTTTCAAAATGTGGTGATAAGTCATTGATACAGGCATGGGAATTAGGTAGGAGACCAATCCAGAAGATTAGATTTGATTTAAATAAATTAGATTTTTTTTTGAGCTAAAAATGTTCCTGATCCCTAGACACTTTAGATGTGTGTATATAGATTTACGAAATGTAAACAGAACCCCTCAAAATGTTCCACGCTATAATACCAGCCATTAGCGACACAGGCGTAAGAAAAGTGCCTCCAAAACATTACAAATAGTCTGAGAATGCAAATGTTTATCCCGCCGCAGTATCGCAAATAGCACTCGGGCATTTAAATTATACCTCTCGACCAGCTCTTCATCAAAACTGTTCGAGCCAGTCCAAGACAAACACACAGCCCGGGAGATCAGCACAAAAACATCATAAGTAATCCCCTATTTGGCAACTAACCGATGTTTGGGTGAATCAAAAACAAACTACGGAGTCCGGGGGGGTGGGGGACGCTGGCTCCCTTCCATTTCCATTAGCGAATGTTTAGCTAAAGTGTTTCCTGTTGAAACTTACCCCCATTAGGCGGTCGCTTTTTGTCTTTGCCGCGGAACTAGCTTTTTTTTTTCTTGTATTTTTTTTTCCGTTTGTCACTTACGACGTTTTGGCGCGACACGGTCGCGTGTGTGTTATAGCTGTGTTCGGCCAGTGTATGCGGAACTGAAGCGCTGTTCGAAAATATGTGAGCCAAACATCTTGTTACGCTTACACGGCAGCGTTTACTAGGTGTCTCGCGTGAATTACACGATGTTAAAAAGCAATGTAGATGTTTTACAGTGAGACTATCGTATTACAGTTGTTCCAGTTTGCCGGATGTCGAGAGTTGTGTTTTTTTTTTGATAATTTATTGAACAAGTTTGCGTTTCCGTAAGGACGTATTTTTGTTTTTGTATCTGTAACTTATTTCTTTGCCATTATCCGATGGGATGGGTAATTAATCAAAATTATCTTTTCCTACGGCGTATAGGGAGTTGTTATTGTATTGTGGCTGGACAAGGTCTTCTTTGCCAAAATTTTTCCTTATTGCTTGCGAAGTAGTAAGCATGAGTTTTATATAGCCGAATGAAATTGAATGACTCGTTGAAAGCGGATATGTTTCCGGGAATGGTGAACAAATTATTTAATACGCGATATTACCGACGGTTTCATCTCCATTATTCAGGGTAGAATAATTAGCCAATGTCCCAATATAGCTTGTATATTATATCGCATATATAGAACAAAAAAGACCCAATGCCGATTTTGTAATCAAAGTTTTGTATCTTTTATGTTCAATTTCATAAAATTACACATTATGTTTTGTGTCACTTTTAAATGGAGTAAATGTTTATGACCCTATATTGGAAAAGACGCATCAATATCAATGGCTAACAAATCTCTCACTGGCGATTTCCAGACGACATCGTCATTATGCCAGAAACGCTGCAAGACTTTCAACAGATGTTGAGTAACCTAGCTTATACTTTGTTACTTGTGAAGGTGTTTAGTTTTGTATCTTTTATGTTAGGGTTCAATTTCATAAAATTACACATTAACTTTTGTGTCACTTTTGATCTGACTGTGCGATATGTCCCAGTAGAGTTTCTTCAAAACGTTTCAGTAACAATAATACATTTATTGATTTAGACAGTATTAATTATACAGGCTCATGAAAAGCTTAGAGAAGATAGGTATTTTATCTATGCCTATCATAAAGAGGAAAGGTTAGATTTTTTGTTTGTTTGTTTGAATTGAATAGGCTTCGAACTACTGGACAGATTTGAATTCACTGTTGGAAAGCTACAAGCTGAGTAACATGAGTGAGTGATACCCAAATTCCCACGGGAACGAAAATACGCGAGTAACACCACGCGGTATAGCTAGAATGTATTAAAAATTTAGTGCTGCACCTAGGTGTTATTCTGTATCTCAGATACAGTGGTCTATCGTGCAAGGGTATTGTAAAATACTTTTTCCATCATCACCACATGACGTGCGTACACTGCTGGACGAGTGCCTTTCATATTAATTTTTGTATATTAGTAGTAGTCAAGGTACAAAATAAAAGAAAAGTAACAGATGTTAATAACAAAAAAAATATTTATGCAAAAAAAATTGTGTGAGTATTGAAAGGTTTCAGTATTTATTCCGAGATAACAAATACCACGTACTTTCACATTTATTTGTGGTATTTTATTATTTTATATATTACATTTAATATTTTTTATAGCGGTATTTTTTAATATGTGGCAACGTTTCGTGACGCCTCAAGTATTATTCGGTGAAAGACATTTCTTTTCTTTCTTTTAAAATGCGACTTAAATGTTTGCCGTCTAAGGTTCTTTCTACTCTAGCAAAGTTACCTTATTAAGTACCTTAATGTATGAAGAGTGAATAATCCAAGTGAAAAAGGAACAGCACCAGCGAGGCAGTTTCATATTCCGTGGCTGACGGTCGAATATGATTCTTAATAACATCTTTATCTTACTCTCATGGAAGACGAGATTACCGCGAACGCTGTACTTCTAAAAACCAGGATTACTTGACCTCTGTCTCAATACAATACTAAAGGAAATCCGGTATCAGAAAGCTCAAAGCCACTGTTACCTTCGTAATCGTCTTTGTTCCACGACTCGGCGTCTACGTGATTCATCTGCCACCACTCCCCCGGTATTTTCATTAAAATTCATTCATTCATAATTTCGTTGATATTAGCGAACCTCTTTTCCTGGTGTGCGGACAAAATTGAATTTGGAACAACTTAACAGAATGCACTCTAATTGAAAACTGCGTCAAAGAACTTCCCGGTGAGGTAAGTTGGTTATTAATTTAGCTGGGGTTATGAATGAAGAATTCTAGTGTAAAAGAATGTATATGATATGTCGTGATGTGCCCTTAGCCGTTTGGTGATGGCATATTGAATACATGTGTCACACTGCCCCAACTCAACTTTTCCCGTTTTGGGGTTGTAAGAGGCGACCGAGGGAACTCTCTAGAGGACGGGCAGCGGTGCTCTCTGTGAGTTTCACCATAACACCACTGCGATCGCCAATTCGCGTGCTAAGCTTGGCGATTTTTGACATTCTCCCCTATTTGATAATGGAAATCATTGGGGAAGGCCCTTGTCCAGTAGTGGACGTCATGTTTACATATTTTAGACAAGTGCGCAACTTTTAAAAATATACATTACAACAGGCTGTTTGATTCTCGGCTACAAAGCCTAGAGCATCGCCGCAAAGTTGCGAGCCTATCTGTCTTCTATCGGGTGCACTTCGGAGAGTGTGGTACGGAGTTGCATAACCTAATACCCCCATCGCGTTTTTACAATAGGACAACTAGGAGAACGGCAAAACGTCATCCATACCAGGTGGATTTGCCATTTACACTAACCAAACGGTTTGTGTCCACTTTGATAGTGCGAACCGTCACGATGCGGAACGACACAAACACAATTAAAGCGCGACAAACGTCACTTGAGCAAAGTTTCTATGCTTGATGGGTATTTTAGAATACGGGTCAAGGCGTGAAGCGAATTTTTCACAGATTTTTTTTTAGAACACCTTGATGCTGACGTTCATCGCGGCCATGGTGCCAGCGCCTGCTGTTAAGCATCGATGTGGTGATGATGATGCGATGATGCACTCATTATACCATTTATCATGGCAGAAGAGCCCTGAGATTTGATGATGTTTTCACACAATGAAGTATATTGACATACATTTCAGCAAAAATTTCGCAGTTTTTGTAGGACTAATATTTCTTTTCAAATGAGCTATTGGATAAAAAAAAAGAAAACAAAAAAATGATGATGTCTTTATATGACAGATAGCGCTTCAAAACATTGAATTGATTAATACTTTATTATTATTGCTTTATACATAGGTAACCAGCCAGAAAGAAAACAAAGATAAAGCTATAGATTTTTTATTTATTGACCGCAGAATTTGGATCAATATGTTTTTAGTTTCATCAGCGCCATCCGTGGTCTTTTATGTTATCGTTTGACATTATTTTTTTTATCCAATTAGCCATTGTAATTTACTTCATTTTTAAGATGTATTGAAAAAGACGCGCTAATGCAGAAATGTAATATACTGTCAGGGCTCTTCAGCTGTGAAAAAGGGTATAGATAACGTTTTATAGTAAATCAAGCTGATGTTTGTAATACGAACGTCGAGCGATTTCGAATCTAATGATATTTGTTTCTAATGTTTATAGGGATATATATAGCTTACTGTGGGTCTAATTGAATATAATTTGTCAAATGAACATACCGATGTGAAGCATACCGCTACTAATATTAATAGGCATTAGGCAACGAAAATAGATCTTTGTATTTCAGGGTATCTTGGGCCCAGTGCGTGGGATTTATTGTAATTTAGATTTATAATAATATAATTATAATGCCCCGTGGCATTTCACACGAAATCACTTGGCCCCATTCTAGGGATTCTGGTCTCTTCATGTTCCGTGATTAAATTTTACATTCGATCAGCTGATCCAATCTCTATGACGCGTTTATTAAACAGGCTTCTATCGTCGACTGACGTGTGTGATAGTGTTGTATTGAAAACATTCGAATGCGTGAGAATCGATGTGTATGTGTAGTATTTCGATTGAAGTCGTCATACATATTTTTTTATCTCCCAACGGCGACCGTGATAGGCTAAGGTAATACCGTAAAAACATTAATTCATCAAAATGGACTCTGTTATATATGTATAACTTTATACATATACATGTGCAAAACATTCATTTTTATTCTACCACAGTTACATTCGATTCAATAAGCACGTGTCCAAAATCGAAACGATTCAACTTGATAAATCAACAAAAAAATCCCAGCACTAGATTATTGATGAAAAAGAAACACAAAGGAATAGAATATTCAGTGCTGTTACCGGAATACATTTTAAGGTTAATTATTTCCGTTCTAAAAATATTCCATGTTTTTCATGGTCGTTCTCAATGTGTCAGAAATCACTTATTAGATGAGCCAAACTATAGCAACCACTAGTCTGTCACACACATACTGACAAAACAACCGACCTGATTCATAGCTTTCATTTCGTCCTAAGTTTAATCAACTTAAAGAACAAAACCTTTCGTCCTTGTCTTTCATCAGGAATCGTGTGACAAGGACAACGTTACTGTTTTAGTCAAATAGACGGTTAATAGCTGCATACTTTCTCTTCATTTCGAAACCCCAATCCACTCAACGACATCAAGACGAACTTAACAGCACCCGAGAGGCTGAAACCCAATGTTACCCTCAATCTTGGCTTAATAAGTACACGTTTACCTGTACAACCGCAGTTTGCGTCATTCGAGCGAAACCAGCCTTTGTCGAGTAAGGAAGAAGGATTAGAACGGCCCAAGATAATATGTGTATGTGGATAAGTCCATTGAATGTGCAACGTGAATAAAAATTGCGTCTACGTGCTGTAATAGTACTGGCGCAGCAATGGAACAGACTTTCAGAAGGTTTCCACTTAAACGGAATTGATACGGTTCCCGTATTTTACACTACTTGGTTATTTTCAACCGACGAAACACGGAAGAGGTTTTGAAGTGGACATACCTATATTCGTTTTTTTTTATAACCGCGCATAACCCTATTACGTGTGCGATTTTGTTTTATTTTTATTGGTAAAGCGTGTATTCCAAAGATAGCTTTAAAAATGACGGGGCTGATGGTGTAGTGGTCAGCATGTCTGCCACTATTCCGTGGTCGTGGGTTCGATTCCCACCGCTGACAGGTACTTAGGTGATGAGCTTTTAAGTACGTATTGGATGTGTCTGGGTGTTTTATTTATATAAGTACTAGCTGTCTCGGCAAACATTTTTTTATTAAGGCAACTTATTATTTGCCATAATAAGTTGCCTTTGTACCCCGTGTATTGGGAGAAATGCAACTGGTAGATGAACAAAAAATATCTATTTTTTCAGGGTCTGAGAATCGGCTACTAGATAGTACGCATATAAAATTTGGTAAAAATCGGTAAAGGCGTTTCGGAGGAGTACGGTAACTAAAATTGTGACATGGAAATTTTATATATTAGATTTACCTACATATTTAAAATTTATACTTGGAAAACATTTTGTGTGCTTTTAATTTTTTTGGAATAAAGTATTATTTAGCATATTTTATTGTAATTGACATGTAGTGGGACTGCGTTGTTACCCACGTTCCCGAAGGAATTGAGGGTTTTTTTAAAACACATTGAACAACAGCAAACACTTCCGTGTAAATTATATCCTGTATTTTTTCCAATGTTCTGGAATATTGAAGAATAATGTATGCGTATGTCGTTTCCACAATGATCGGCTAAGTAGTTTTTGTTGGAAAGCCTAAAGCATACATACATTCAAAATATATTTAATAAAACATATGTTTGAATGTACGTTCTGGTTTTTACTTGATAGTAATGAAACCGGAATGAAAATTTTACGTTATGAGTAATTCATATTTTCATGAAATGCCCACAGACATTGTTCACCGGGTATACGTATAGAAAAAAAATACACTTCACGCCTTTTAATCCCAAAGCGGGGTAGGCAGAGGCACTTGCTTAATAAGCAAATTCCCACGGTTCACCAAGCGTATTTAACCCAACGTGACAGGGGGTGAGCCCATCGCCGTTATAGGGTTCACACACCTTGTGGTGGTATACGTATAGGCGCGAATATAATCAAAGACAAGCTTTGTTATTTTACTCGACGTTTTTTTTATTTTTAAGCATTTTGACTATACGAATAGGTACTAGTAATAGTTTTAAAGTAAAAGAATTGACTTCAACCATTGCACAACACAACATCGCCCATAAGTTTCCCGTCTCGTCTTTAAAATATCTTCTTTCCAACAAATAAATAAATAAATATGCCGAGACATTTTTTACACACGGTCACCTGACCCCAAACTAGGATAACCCGTACTGTGGGTGCCAGAGACTAATAGGGTATTTCCGATCTCTCACCCTAGAGTTTTCACCCTAGGGTGAAAACTGGGAAACGTATGTCCGAGAATTTACACCAAGCTGTGTAAATAACAGGAATCTTGATCTATACTCACGTCTTATTCACCACCCCGATAATGTACAGTTGACTACCAACACACTTGAAAGTATGTATGCACGTTTCCCAGTTTTCACCCTAGGGTGAAAACTCTACGGTGAGAGATCGGAAATACCCGACTAATACAGTTAAATAAAAACTTTTAAATACATACATAAATAAAACACCCATACCCACACAACTAATGTCTCAGCTCGTCACTAAAGCATTATGTCCGTGACGGGAATCGAACCCAAAACAAAAAAAAGAATCATCAAAATCGTTCGTTATCGACGAAGTTACCGGAGAACAAACACAACAAAGCAAATAATAATATTATATATGTTTACAACAACACACACATAGCCGTCCCATGTTAAGTAGCTAAAGCACTTGTGTTGGGGAATTCATACAACGAAATATACTTACTTAAATAATACTTTTATCCTTTTCAATACATGCATGTATAAATAAAACACCCAGACACATCCAAGAAGTACATAAAAGCTTATCACCTAAGAACCTGTCAGCGGTAGGAATCAAACCCACGACCCTACGGTATAGAGGCAGACATGCGGTACGGTGGTATTGAAAAACCACCTTTTTATGAAATCGCTTGAGAGAGGAACAAAGGAGAAAATAAACTGGGTGATATTAAGCATTTATCATTTTGATAATACTTATTATTATGTTGTGAAATACAGCCGTGACCTCGCGGAGGAAAAATGAACGAGATATTTATAAATTTCAGGCTTACTTAGTTTTATAAATAATATATACGGCCCACGGCCATGCCACAAGGATGGAGGGAAAGTACCTTTAATACTGTAGGTGGAACATGTGGTCCTCGTCGCGTCTTCAGTCGTCCACAACAGACTAATTTAAAGGGATCGTAAAAATCTACACTTTTCTTTGGAAGTTTTTGCTTATGTTACAGGCCCGTAAATAAACAGGGCGTCTCACGGCCTTGCAACGTGGAGGTAAAGTACTTTTAATATTGTAGATTTTACTGGAGGTCGCGGGTTCGAGTCCGGCTACTGGACGTATACCTGGCAGTATTTCAGAGCCTATGTACGCAACGCAACGTTTGTACGGTGAAGGACAACATCTTGATGAAACCCGCATACCACAAGGTGTGTGAACCCTATAACGGCGATGGGCTCACCCTCTCGTCACGTTGGGTTAAATACGCTTGGTGAACCGTGCGCATCTGCTTTAGCAAGTGCCTCTGCCTACCCCGCTTTGGGATTAAAAGTCGTGAAGTGTATGTATCAAGAAAACGCGTGCGTTGAAAAGAGGCAACAGCAAGTAGACGCGCATGTCTCCAGAGAATGGTCCGTACGCCATTTCAGCATAAATTAAGTTTACAGCCATGATTAATGTAACTAACACTGTCATATAAATGTCAGTTTAGAGAGATTTGATAATAAATAGAAATATTTATTATACGTCCACTACTACACGAGGGCTTACCCGAATGATTTTCATGATCAATTTGGGGGGAATGCCAATAATCCCCATCTTGGCACCAGGGTTGGCGATCCCAGTGGAGTTGTGGTTTCACTCACAGAGAGCGCTGCTGCCCGTCCTCTGAATAGTTCCCACGGTCACCTCTTACGACCCCCGCGACGGGAAATGTTGGGCTGGTGTGGTGACACATGTATTCTAACTAACCATTCTGTATACATCTATTATATAAAAATGAATTGCTGTTCGTTAGTCTCGCTAGAACTCGAGAATGGCTGGACCGATTTAACTAATTTTGGTCTTGAATTATTCGTGGAAGTCCAGGGAAGGATTAAAAGGATTTTAGGAAATTTATTTCTACCAAAACACGGCGTACAAAGGCGACTTCGTACGGCAAAACAAATGTTTGTTAGTATATGATGAAAATATGTCAACAGAAATATTAACAGTTTATAAAAATATTTCCTTTTATTAAACACTAACTTTCCGCCCGCGGCTTCGCCCGCGTGGACTTCGGTTGTATTGCGGTATAAAGGACAACCTATAATAAAACTTATCAGTTCTACGGAAAAATCTAAGTTTCCCTCGGGAATATAATTTTTTTCCGGGATAAAAAGTGCCCTTATTTAATCCGGATTTCTAACTTTACGTATGCAAAATTTCAAAGCAATCGGTTCAGTAGTTACGGCGTG
>SJJU01013745.1:0-12486 GCA_012932125.1 Conopomorpha cramerella
CCAGATCTTTAAACCAACGCAAAGGATTTTGATGCGACATTATTTACTCGTAGTAGACAGAGTAATTCTTGAGGTTTGTATAATACATAATTATATGTAATAGCAGAAAAACACTGTTCATAATAAAACAATATTGACGACCGACATGGACTAGTGGTCAGGACATCTGCCTTAGGACGACGGACTCGGGTTCGATTCCCGCCAAGGACATAATGATTTAGTGATGAGCTGAGGCATTTGTTGTGTGCGTCTGGGTGTTTTGTTTATCTATGTATGTTAACAAGTATTTATGTATGTATATCAGTCTCTGGCACCCATAATACAGGGTATCCTAGTTTGGGGTCAAGTGACCGTGTATTAAAATGTAATAAATATATTTATATTTATTTATGTTTGCCGAGTCAGGTAGGTAGTACAATTACAAACATCAACGAAACATCTAAGGGTAACCAAGAAAGGGAGTGGTAGTAGACAAATATATGGAATATACAGAATAAAAAAAATGTACATAAAAAGTTCGCTGGTTGATACTATATCAAGCACCTATGTGCTTAAATCAGAATCGGGAGGTTAGGAGTTCGACACATGCCGACAGTACGACATTTTTAGAGCCTATGTATAAGTACGCTGCGCTCACACGGCCAAGTAGAACATCATGATAAGACCCGCATCAAAGGGTGTGTGAATCCGTGAACGGCGATGGGCTCACACCATGTCACGTTGGATTATATAGATTTATCTTACTTATTTCCTTACCTTAACCAACCCGAACCTTAACAAGTGCCTCTGCCTACCCCGCTTTGGGATTGAGAGGCGTGAAGAGTATTTGTTTATTTGAAAACCACATATTTTTTTTCAAGTCCGTTAAAAAGTATGGCATGCCGACAAGGTGGACTGATGATATGCACAAGATGGCTGGCAGAAGCAGAATGCAAGAAGCAGAAAACAATTCACAGTGGCGTGGAATTTGAGAGGCTTATATCTTGCAATCGTGTGGTGACGGAAAATAGAATACATATATCACCACTCCACTCCAACTTTTCCCGTTGTGGAGGTCATAAAAGGTGACCGAGGGAACTCTTCAAAGAACGAGCAACAGCGCTCTCTGTGAGTAAAACCACAATCCCTCGACGATCGCCAACCCGCTTACCAAGCGTAGTGATTATTGGCATTCCCCTCCAAATGATCAGGGAATTATTAGGGGAGGCACTCATCCAGTCATATGTCCACTCGATAAACTACGATAAAATGAATATGTGTATTAATGATGTATACAAAATTTAAAATACAAAACGTTGTTTAACTAATGGTCGTTGCGGACACGGTGGACATTCCGGAATTAGGACCTTAAGCCAAAAGGTATCAGTTGAGCTATGGGTACATTTTTTTTTCCAGCGGATCAATCAGTTGTGCTGAAGGGGAAAAAAGTGCCCACGGCACAATCAGTTGAACACAGTAGTCGTGCCTAGGGTCCGGAAGGGTCTGATGATGATGATGAAGTCCAGCTGTGGACGAATGTTGCCTAGTAATGATAAAAAGTAATCCAATGTCCACAACAGTATTACACGCCAACGATTACCTACCAGGGCGCCATAGAAACGAAACAAGTGGGCAAATCGATATTCATAATTAATTCAACACGAAATAAAAGTGGCGACTCCACCTTCACCGATGTCTGTAAATTAATCAGGTAAACACCCCCGACCAACTATACCGATAATAATGTCGAACTTTGTTAACAGATTGTTTTTTCTACGATCTACCTAGGATAGGTATTATATTAAGAGTTTAAACTTTAAAGGGTATGTAAAAGTTTAAAGGGTAATACGGTGCAAACAACGAAGGTAAGCTGAATCAGCTCTGGTTAATTTCGCGCCGTAATACCCGGTTTTAACTTTTAATAGAGGTTTAACTTTACCTAGTGCGCGTTTCTTAAAAAAGTGATTTATCCTAGGTAATGTTATAAATTTAAAGGAAATAGAACCGACTTCAACCAGTAACGTTTTGAACGATGTGTGGTTCTCTCATGGATCCCATATTAGAACTAAACCAAATTTAAATGGAACCAAACGGGAAGCACAACCTTTCAAATATAAGAGGAAACAAAATAAGAACCTCAAAGGTTCACCTTCACCCAATCAAAAGTAAAAGGTAACAAACACAAAAAAAAATACTGACGAATCGAGGACATATTTTTTTATTGGTCTCCATGGGATCCAAACTTTTTAAACCCTCACATTATTTTGTACTTCACTCATGCAAAAGTATTAAATATATTCCTATGTCATTCAGCCGTTTTACCGACTTCGGCGTTCTGGAATAGCCGATTTTTTTATTTTGTTATCTAAGGGCTTGGGTGACTGAGTGAACCAATTCTGACGATTATTTTGCTCTTTGACAACTGACGCTCCAAGTGTGGTTGTCAATTAAAATGTTGTCAATTCTGACAATGGAATCCATGAGGAAACCCATATAAGTCGTAATGGTTTACTGGCTGACGTCCATTATTTTTTGTTTACGGTTATGAAAAATAATTGATTGTAGATTGGGAGTACCTATTTATTTTATGAACAGGGCGGAAAGAACTGAAGCCGCTATGTTTACGTACATATTCTATAACAAGTTGTAATAACATTTTAGTAAAATATTTCAGAAAAAAAATGAAACCACTGAAATTCTTTAGTCATACAATATAACTTTTCCAAAAAGTTTCCCAACCTGTTTAAAATCCTTCACATCTGTTAACACAATATCGATAGCGCTTCGACTGCCGAACCTAGATTTCAAATTAAGGAGATGAAGACTGGCATTTTGTGGCGAGTTCAAGGAACTATAGTATTATATTATTCAAAGCCTATTCTATTATTTTACATGGTCTAGACCAACAGCACGGAAGCGTCAACGCTTGCCCGAAGCCCGATGTAACACCACACATTTGAAATGACCACCGATTTTCAACGGCTGCCACATGTAAAATGTACTACACAAACCGGCCGGGTGGTATTCGAAGGTAAATATTTTATTAACGCGATGAGAATGTGACTTACTTTGTTAATTGCGCCTAGAACAAAATGTCAAGGAAGGATATCATATAAAAAGACGTGTTCTAGTGAAAGGTCACTCGATTCACATGTAAAGAATATTTTATGTATTTTGAGTTTTTCGTTTATTTATCAATGTTAATAATGTTAGTTCTGCATCATAGAGAAGCTATAGGTCCAAATAAAGATTTTATTGTAGCTAGCTGCTGTCAAAGTATACCCGTCTCTTGTTTTCACAAACAAACGATAGTGAACACAGCCACACCTATCAGTCAAATTCCAATTCAAAAATCATTAGGAACTCGGTTAGATTCAAGCGCACACAGCTCAAAGTAAATTGAACTGTCTTTCCAGTAGCGAAAGGTTTAAATTTATATGTTCGTCGTTACTTGTCGCTAAACGTACGCTAGCCAAACGACATAAAAGTGATAACATTCGGACATGAATTCTGTTCACTTCCGAGACCAAACAATTTTAATTTTTTTTGTAGTTGTTGACTCTGTCAGGTTTGAAAATAACCTTTCAAAGTGTACGTGGGTTTTACTTCACGTGGACGGTTTTAATCAATACTGTTTTTTTGTACTATACAGCGTGATCTGGAAACACACTTTCAAGCCGAAAGATTTCTGTAGTCATTTTAGTATGTCAATTTTAGCGTGTGACGAA
Organism: Conopomorpha cramerella; assembly: GCA_012932125.1. Classification (NCBI taxonomy): domain Eukaryota; kingdom Metazoa; phylum Arthropoda; class Insecta; order Lepidoptera; family Gracillariidae; genus Conopomorpha; species Conopomorpha cramerella. Next base: position 3,708 of record SJJU01013745.1, read on the forward strand.
AACGAAAAAGAAATCATTCATACGGAAGTCAAGTAAGAGGTAGCCGAGGGTCGGAAACTCTAAAATAAATTTCTAAAATGTACCCATTTGAGCTACTGTATTGTAGCTAACAAAAACGTAGGCGCCCATATAAATATCACGTCTGAAGAGCTCTGACACATTGATTTTTGCTCTCAATTATGCACATTTTATTTCCGCAATATATTTTTTTATTGTTACATACATACATATTACATACGCTTCACGCCTGTCTCCCAGAGGAGTAAGTAGGCAGAGACTACAGATCTCCATTTGTCACGGTCTTGACATACCCCTTTCGCTTCATCTACATTTATACATCTTTTAATACATGACGGTTACGAGTATTTTTCACGCCACCTTCCGCCAGGACGTCACCAATCTGGTCGATGTGTGTCCTTCTGCGGCCTTCTACTATTCACCCGGCCGATCACCAATACTCTTTCGTCAATCGACTTTCATCCACTCTCTCCATATGCCCAAACCACTGAAGTATACTATTCAATATTGGTCACGACATCTTCTTTCAAACCGCAACTTTTTCTTGACACACTATTACTTAAAGATTCTATTTTTTTTTAAGTTATAAGGTGAGTGTGTTATTTTAGATAATCAGTTCTTTTTTGCCTTCTACAATCTTAAATGGTAAGATATGATTCCTACAATTACATTGTATACCCTATACCCATAACAATATGGCGTAGGACAGAGGGATATTCATATAAGTACTTTTTCTAGAAAGGTACAGTAGATAGGTATGAATGTATATCTTCTGAAAATAAGGCGTTAATGCGGAAATGTATGAAACTATCTGGTCTCTTCAGCTGTGAAAAAATACCAATTATTTTGATATTATCAGGTGATATTTCGAAGAAAACTCATTTTTAAAACATTTATTGAGTTATTCTTCGAAATATAGCAGATTTCTGAACACCTATTCTTGAAAACAGTGAACATCATGTGAATGAAACTTCAAAGCAATGTATTTATTAATTTTAATTTCATCGTGATAGTAAATAGACGCAAGAATGTAAATATCTATTATTAATTATTTCTAAATACTTATAGACAGGTAAATGCTACAGTAAAATAATGAGCATAATCGAAATTATCTCTTTAAAACGGTGATATAATAGATATGTACATTTTGTACACATATCCACAAAATATAGATTCTAAGTTGGTTACACACAATCACACCAAGTATATAAAAATTACTTATAATATGTACACATTTTCATAGTTTTTTTACTGGAAAGTACATCGACCCAGACCTATATCATTTACAAAGTGCTATTTTATTCATAGTTTTGGTGCCAAATACTTATACGGACAAAACAGATTTTTGTATCTGTGGAACAGTTCTACAGATACAATACATTATATTGAATCGTAAAATACGAGCGAATTATTTGCAAAAAAAAAAAACACTTGTCAGTCTTGACACACTTATCGAGAGGTTTTTTGACAGAAAACAGTTTTAAGAAATGTCAATAGATGGCACTACCTAGACAGGAATGTCATTTCATAGTTCTATTTTCTGTTGACAATTCTAAAATAAGTTTATTTTCGTCTGATTACCGCCACCCGTGAGATGTTTTGGAACTACTTTTGACATATTTGAAACTGTCAGAAAAGCTATCATTAGACAATAATAAAGCATTAAGCCACTGTCATATTTTTTCTCTCAATGAAATTCACTTGCATTTTACGATCCTAGCTTATTATTATTACATATTTTGATATTAATCGACATTAATTTATAAATATTATTCTTAAAAACTAGCATGCCTCCTAGAGGGTTAGGCTGAGATTTGGGTCCTCCATATTAACAGACCCTGGCACACTGTATTCATTTCATTCAAATATACAAGATTTTAATGGATACCCATCAATATTTGTCGATGGTCCTCACACCACATGTCTTCTCTTTTCTATTCTATAATAATATTAAAAGGATCACTGCATCAGATACTGAATGCAATATTTTTTCACGAAAGTTGTTCGAGGCAAATTGGCGTTGAGGGCATGAAGTTTCCCCGAAGAACCGAGAACTAATTACTTACCTAATGATTTACATTTTGAAAGAAGAAGAATGTGGAAGAGATGGCCAGTGTAACCGTGCATTTCCTTCGGCCAAACATGCAGAAGAAACCATATTTGAGACATATTTATGTACGCTAGTTATCCCATATTTCACAGACAAATGACGAGATTATTAGAACCATGTCAAATATTGTTTCTTGTACATGTTTTGCCAGTAGAAACGCACGGTAATAAATAGATATTTAGATATGCATGATGAAATGCCAAAATGACAAAAAAATCACCATTTTTTACAAACTATAAGGTTGAGTTGACCAAGAAATGGTGTACTACCATAAAGTTGAAATTCATATCATCAGATATTTAGATATGCATGATGAGATGCCAGGAAAGATTAAAAAAACACCATTTTTTTACAAACTATAAGGTTGAGTTGGCCAAGGAATGGTCTACTACCATAAACCTGAAATTCTTATCATCAGAGATATTTTGTCACAAAGAAGCACGATAGAACACTTTTGTTCGGCCGACTTTAATAAAAAAAACCTTAAACAAAAAGTACAACTACAACAAAGGTTACGTTTAAAAAACGCTTCAAAACGGAAATATTGACAGTGATAGTCATTCAAAGATATGTATTAGCTGTGATAAAACCGATGGATAGAATCCCGTCAGCTTTTCGCTGATAGTGCGTAGGTACCAATACATTACATTGTACAATGGGGATCCAGGTTCCCTAAAATCTTTTATGCTTTGATATATTTTATATTTTATGTTTAAATATTCTAAATTGAAATGTTATCGTCACTGTATTGTATCGAAAGATTTTCGACATTGTTCCTGATTTCTAAGTCTATTCCTATTTACCTACATCAAATGAAGAACCTCTTTTAAAAACGCAGAATTTACAATGTGTCTAATATTCGCTGAAATAAAACAAATTATGTTAGTACAATTATTAACTTTACAAAAGCACGATCTCTTAAATTAAGAACGGATCGTAGACAATAACGCATTAAATATTCCAAGTGGTAATTTACTTACGTAACATCAGAAATTTTCATAATTTTCTTGGATAAAATTACTAATTGATATAATTTTGCTTTTTCGTTGGCACAAAGGTGATTTAAATAATTTAAGAATTTTTTAATTGAACATTAATTTTGTTAGCCAGTGCAAAATGTTATAAGTACTTACTTATACCTACCTATAAGTAGTGAATCTTGATATTTTTTCTGCATACCTTTTATATTTGTGAGCAAAAATTTTGGGTCAGACATAATTTCATGTAAGTGTATTAAAAGACAATAAAATACCGGAAAAATGTCAAATTGTTGTATTGTTGTCTGGTATTCAATTACTAATATTCTCAGAAATATACAGGGTGGGGCCCACAACACGGGCCGAAAATCCAAACATAAGCATTTAAGATTGTCAGCCCTAACGTAGAAGTGGTCAAAAGTTTTCAAAAAGGTTCCTTAAAAAATGCATCATCTATACTTATAATAAATCTGTAGAGAGGTCAATTCTGTACATGAAATATATTTTCAAAATAACTATCAGGGGGTGATTAGTGATCGATACTGATGCCAAAAATGCAATCAGTAAAATTTTTGTCTGTCGGTCTGTATGTTCCTTATAGAAATAAAAACTACTCAACGGATTTTAACGAAACTTGGTACAATTATTCTTCATACTCCTGGGCAGGTTATAGGATACATTTCATCACGCTACAATCAATAAGAGCAGAGTAGTGAAGCGAAATTTTGGGAAAACGGGAGAAGTTACTCCATTTTTTAAGCTCCCGGTGCGTGTGCAGCCTTAATGGTTAAAGTTACATAGAAATCATGTATGACGGAATTATTCTCTATAAAATTGTTTGTTTACTCTTACGTTTATAATACTCTCACTCATCCCTAATTTAAAAAAGTGAACATTATTTTATACATATAAACCTTCCTCAAGAATCACTCTATCTACTCAAGAAGACCGCATTCAATTCCGTTTCGTAGTTTTTAAAATCTAAGCATACATAGGGACAGACAGCGGGAGGAAACTTTGTTTTATCTATTAAAAGGAGAAACTGACTGACAGACATATCAACGCCCGGACAAACGGCTAAACTTAGGCACTTGAAATTTGAACGTAGCTTAGGTACCGTAGGGGTGCACTAAGAAAGGAATTCCAGAAAATCCCACGGGAACGGGAATTAGCGGGAAAATACTTTTGTATGAAAAATCTAAGCCGCTCAAGTTAGATGCTTGAAATGCAGGTATTACTAAACTAGGCGCATGAAAGCGGGGCGTCCACTAGTCCGTAATAAAATTAATCCTACCAGCAATGGATAGCGAGCATTTAGTAACTGCTCACTTCACCGACAGTTACTGCCAAAAACTTTTCTGACAGCCAACATAGTTGTTATGACCCCGTACCAGGACACATAACGATTCCTGAGCGATAACTTGCGATAGTTTATTATGATTCGTTCATTGATTATACCCAGTTTATTTCAAACCACAAAGTTTGTACTGTTACGACCACTTTAGAATGATGTTAAATAGCAAAAGTACCTTGGTTTAAGTCCTCGGTCCGTGTTGTGGGCCCCATCCTGTATAATGAACCCAACATTTATATATTATGATCTGGAACTTTCGCTCAACGCTGTTATTATTAACACGTCAATCCTAAAAAAATTATTATTATTCCACGTGGGAAAATTGAGTAGCTATACTTTAATTTTGTGTCATTTATTTAAATGTTTAGCACTCCAGAATGTCCAGCAGGGCACAGTCCTACTCCAAAAAGATTAGTATATCAAATTTTAGGCAAAGTGACGATTTTTTTGGTAGGTATATACAAAATTAAATGTCGTAGGGGTATGTGTGAGGCGACCGAGGAAACTCTCCAGAGGACGGGCAGCAGCACTTTCTGTGAGTTAAACCATAACACCACTGCGATCGCCAACCCAATAGTGGACGTTATGTGCTTTATGATGATGACGAAGACAGTATCTTTAGCATTTTTTTTATTGACAAAAAAATTATGAGTCAGCTATTTTTGTTTAGATTTTAAAATTGATACAGGATATTTTATTGATACATTATTTCATAGATATATTTAATAGGTAGTATGGACAGCTCAACGAGCGATTACCAAAGCTAAAAACTACGATGTTTTCTTAGTAAAATTTTACACAATGTTAATTGAGTATTTTTATTACATGACAACAGGACAAGGATGGAATATTATGTTATAAATATATTTTTTAATTGGAATAGAAGTAGGTTAAAAATTGTTTCATATTATATTATGTATATCGTCTAAGTAAATAATTATTATTGATTTCGTAAGGCCCGATTTGATATTATATATTAAAAAATTGTTTTCAGCAAGTAACTGGTCCCTTGTCACCAGTCTTGGAAAATTATGAAATGAAAAATAAAAAAGAAATGGTAAGTACAGTAAAGTGCTTAATGCAGTTAGCTAAAAATATATTATACATTCAAAATGTGTACAATTTATCGGTCATGTGAAAGCATTAAGGCCAATTCTGAAACAATATCTAATCCGCACCCTAGTGACGGTTGAGCGTAATTTGTCTCTTTTACACGAACACATTTAGAGCAAGATTTTTTTTATCACTATGAACAATCGTTTGACCACCATCCTGCATGATATTAAGCAGCGATGTGGTCTACGATGGGGCATACTTGTTCATTAGGTACCTATTCACTTGAGACTTGAAGACCTTTAGACTGTACTGCGCAGAAAACACAGACTCCATTTTGTCCAGATGACGATTCTATTGTCACGTCGACGTATAATTCTTCACTCAAGAATATAAAGTCTGTGGAGATGTCCATATTTGCCAGTCTATTGAATTTTATTAACGCTAATGGCGTAGGAACCTATATTCTTCAACCATACCCTATATATTTCATTGAGTAATCTCAAACATTGCTTTCTCTTTCAGAATATTATGCGCCTTAGATTCGTATTTTGATACTCAAATAATATCTGTTTCTATCATATCGTGTTCATGTAAAGAGCCAAACTGTACTTAAGGGACATTTTAAGTATTAATTATTGTTTCACTACACGGACCTAAGGATTAGTAGGTAAGAAATGTACTCGGATCTATATTTAATAATAATCATAAACTATATATAAATGTATAAAAAGTTGCGCAAAGAAAGACATCCTTGCTAACAAAATGCATGAACAAAAGGAAATGACACGACATAAAAATGGCATGCATTTGCGTATGACCGATTTATTGTTCCCCAGAGAAGACAAAAGTACTTGTGTGTTATTTTCAGCCCTAAAAACGCTTTCTACGTTTATGTACTATTCTATCCATACCAATCAGACTAACAATGCCGTATTATAAGTTTTATTTCAACGCAATTTTGATTTCTGGAAAAAAGCGATGAAATATGAGAAAACAATTCGGAACTAATTCTAGGAATATTAAAGTTAGGAATAACTTCTTAAAAGGCTCTATTGTTGCATATTCTGTTTTAGTTAAGATTAATTAGAAAATGATACAAGCCTTTGAAGTTTTATTTAAATGGTCTGATACCATGCAAGTCTACTGATTGGCTTACATTTTCGATGGTCATAATCATAAATGTAAGCTGTATTAGAACACAAAACATCCAAAATGGCATCCATGGAGCCACTTTGTATAAATCGTCATTTTTAAAATGTAGGTAACCATTTAATTTGCTAATAGCCGTGGGCACTGGCGCCTTTGACTTGGATTGCAAGACGCGTTAATTGATACGATGTTTCACTTAGGGAATTGAAAGAAAAGAAAACTTCGAAGAAGGTTTCGAAATTTTGCATATCGTGTATGGCATACTACATCAAACAATTCAGAACTTCTATGAAACATCACCCACGTACAGATTTTTTAGTTTAATGCAAACAAATTGCGTTTTTTGTGATGTAGCTTGATAACTACTATCTATTCAAAATGGTATTTATTTTAACACAGAGCACCCAAAAATACTACGATTTTCAAATAATCGATCTCTCTCTCTAGTAAGATTAAAACATTAAAAGATTATTTTTCTACTTTAACCTGTCAAAGCTTTAAATACCTTGAACAACAATTCAAAATTCTTCGAGATTTGAATGGTTAAAATACAAAACATTAATTGACAATTCGCAAACAGATTTTTACAACAGTTTCCATCTCACACAAAGTTATTTTATTGTTCCGGAAACTGATTTACTGAAAATTTACGATATCATTTAAATCAATTACATCATCAAAGATGATCCCGTGGATGGGGTGATGGAACTTCATAATTGATATATGTAGAGTAGCTAAGTATCTACATATAATTACTACGTATAGACTTCTATCAAAGATATAATGTAATTTCGTATTACAACGTTTCTAATTAGATCTAAAATTTAGAATTGCTTTTATTCTACCTAGAGATAAATATTTTCATCTTAAACCAATTGATTATAATTATCATTATTACACAAACATCAATTAATTTTAATTTTAAAAATGATAAAAGTGGCACCTTTAAAACTCTTAGAATACAGATTAATAGAAATTATTGTGCAATTCTTATTATTACGTAGATAATTTATACGATAATCATCCATCAAACATGAAAATAGACACTCAAGGCTAAGGAATATATAAAACAGTTTTGATTTCACCAAGAAACACTCCAATACACAAACTATGGTCCCAATAAAGACACGTTTGCGGCGAAATTTATTACGGCATTAGTTCGTTGTTGCAAAAGGTACATTAGAAGATAACATTGTCACTGTAACACAAGTTAAGTTCACAGTTGGCTTTGTGCGGTTGGCCAGGGAGGTCGCAGTTTCTCTAGCACAGTAAGAAGCTGAAAATTCATCTGGTAAGGCTACAGGTATTCGTCTATTTGATCGTAGTCCTCGTCAGGGGGCGATGGTCCAGACACCGAGAGAATCGGGAGACCGAAATGCTTGACTGTCTCCACGCTGCTGCCAGTGTCGTCGGATTTGGATGCTTCTTCGTTGATCGTGTCTTCACGAGGTTTGATCTTACAGAGGCGCTCGGATGAGTCGCTCATCGTTGTAAGGGGTATGTTGTCCGCGGATCTGTAAATGTGTTTTTTGTTAGTTTTCTTTCTTTCTATGTGTTATACACGGCCTGCTTATTTTCCAGACGGGTAAGCAGATATTACGGCATACATCTTACACTTTTGCTTCAATGGGTTGTGCATAGTAAATCTTCCTCGTGCTCTTTACACAAGGCCTTTTAGCTAACTTGATCCGCAGACCTGCTGCTAGTTCGTAGTACTAGTACTTCGTTCATAAGCTATATACGACCAAACTAAAGTGTACGGTTCGTACAAATGTTTAAATATTGCTAGCACTAAGTTTAAAAGTCTAAATATTTTACAAAAGTTAAAAAAGATGAAATGATCTGGGAAAAATGCCACTGAATCTGATCGGTGACCAAAGGGTCAAGTCAGATCAACTCAGAAATTCACATCATTCTAAATTAGCATAAATAAATCATTCAGACAAGCAAACTTTTTGGAATAAATTCATGGCTACATCAACTAATCTTTCATCAACGTAACCTTTACTCGAGCTTAAAAACGCTTCTCACCTAGCTTTCCGGCATAGCCGCGACTGGGAGCCGTGCCTCCTCAGGAACTCTCCAGCATCGAAGCCAGGGAACCCAGCCGGCTCC
>SJJU01013745.1:13531-27647 GCA_012932125.1 Conopomorpha cramerella
GCATTTGGTAGGTAGATTCTATGTGTTTAGGAAATCTACCTACTACATATCACTTTCGAATGCTGGTGTGTATGTACTGGAGTACCTACTCATATTAATTGGTAAGTACAATTCTAAAGTATTTGTGTGAAGTGATGAAGTGTAAGTGGTGTAAGTCCATTATATCTAAGGATATATAATAGCGCTTGCACGCGCATCAAGAATACAAGACATACAACAAATGATTTGCTGTTATGTCACGGTCAATGTGACATTGCTTGTTACCACAAATCACAGCGCGGTATTCGTTTCTTCTTAAAGCGCTTCCATTATTTTGTCTCTAAGATTTAAAAAAGAAATGCTCTGAGTCACGTAACTCAAGATTGTATAAGGTTAATCAAGTAAGTAAACTGAGATTAATGTTTCAGAATAGGTACCGTAATATAATCCATTTCAATTTAGACTGTACAGTGTCATCGTGCATTAAGATAAACTCCTAACCTATGAATTTATAGCTTTGATTATTGCTTGTTATAGTTAGTTCCAGAGCGATTATTTGAATGGTATCTCCTTCGGAGTTAATATCTGTGATAATATCATTCGACCCCATTGTGTTTAATATTATAATTACGAAAAATATATTTTTTATCTCTTTCGCTTCAATCTTTTTTAATTATGAAACAAAGAGAGAGATATACCCATGCCCATAACCATAATCAAACCAAATACAGGATCTGTCTGGATCGAATTCTTTATTCAAATACATGCCTAAAATAATGTCAGGAGTATTACCGTGAAGATTTATTTAGCGATGCAAATTATTATTTTCTTGTTATTGGTATGTGTACAAGAGACTAAAAATACCCATAAAAATAAACTTACCTAATGAACTTGCTTTAAGGTATCATAAATTGTTTGAAGCTCACTAGTAAGCTGTTCCTAATAGTTCTGTAAGTTCCTACTATGTGCACCGTACTTGTCTTGATCTAAATGATATTTGAAGCTGACCCATCCTACTTCACATTTTTCAAGAAACACCAGATCAGTCTCTTTACTTAATTGTTTAACATACCTAGTCTATTCTCTGTAAGTACTTATGAAGGTATCTCTATATTGACCTCAAGGTGAAGCTGACCCATTCAACATTAGATTTATAGGGAGACATCAGGACAATCTCTGACCAATCTGTGTATTCTATCTAGTCTCTGTTTCAACACAAAGAAGCCTTCAACAGCCGTAACATAGTGAGTTTATCCCTATTTTAAACAATAGTCAATAAGACACATATCACTGCTTAAATAAATTTTGTGTAAAAAACACAGACTATGTGACACTTCAGTACTGATTATTGTTTCAGAATAGCCTGAAGAAGACTGTGTCTAAAGACAGAATCATTCACGTAGTACGCATTCCAAATAAAAAGCCATCGAACTTAACACAAGTGCAAAATTTGCAACTAGATTTAAACGTGACTACCGATGGCACACTCATTCGGCATGTGTACGACGTGACGTGTGTGACTTATGCCTTATCACGAGATTCTCTTCCCTTGTTCCAAAAAACACAAATCGTAATTTAGCAAGACCGAAACTATATTTCATAGACATTTCCATTCTTACAACTAAGTCTTGTCAGACTATGTTACGGTTTCTGTATGAAGTTGTGCTAGATTCTAAATGGACTTGCTCTATAGGTAAGTTTGGAATTTGAATAGTGCGATCAAATACCTCTCTGGTGTTTATGTTCAGTACATAACTTCTGCGGTTGTAGGTTCGGATTGGGTCTCTACGCTTGCATTCGGAATTCTGCGGGTTTGTCTGCAGTAACACTTTGTATGCGTAGACTTGTCTTGAAGCGACTATCCCTTTCTATTGCGCATGTCAGAGTAGCAATCACTCGCCAATTAGCGTGCACTAGTATGCTTCGCTTAGCGATGCAGAGATAGAAGCGTGCGCCTTAGCGTGGGAATTTCGTAGTAGATTCGAGCGAGTCTATTAGTAATTACTATTCCGACATTGGCAATAGTAAGAGATAGCGCTTCGAGACAAATATACGCGTCCATACTAAGCGTACTTACTAGTGGCGAAGCTAGGAGGTAAGCCGGTAGTGAAAAATAGGCTTGGTTAAGTAACCAATGCTTATTTACATTTTTTATTTGTCTTACTTATTTGGGCTATAATAAGTCCCTACGCTACTTAATTTCCTTGAAAATATTTGTTAATGTGCCTGGCATAGGCTTGTCTTGTACTACCGGCTTACCCTCTAGCTTCGCCACTAGTACTTACAAACATGGGGCCAACTCTGTTATACTCTCGTAGTTGCATCGCTCTGGCATTGTATTGGTAAACGAATTGCTTCGCTGTTTTACTACCGACGACAGTGAAATGAAAGTAACGATCGTTTGCCGCTACGATGCCAGAGCGATGCAACTACCAGAAAGTACTTTGGCCTCTGAAGTGTAATTGTGGGTCTCTATTTCTAACTCTTGTGTTAACGGGAAATATCGTGAGGAAACCAACATACCAAGACGTGTGTGTGAACCTTATCATGTGGTCATGATAGATGAAGTTTCCATGGTCAAAGTCAAAGACCTTTATTATATCATTATAAGTGCTATATACAGATATATAGCAGCATAACACATAACTTGATGAAAAGTTATGTACGTTTGATTTGATAGTTGGAAAACAAAAGTGAACGTCCCCGGTTCGAATCGATTTCTTATTACAATCAAAACTTGAGTTTCTGATCAACATGGACAAATTTTACAGTTTCTGTGCACATAATTTAATTATCTTGTATAAATAAAGCTGATAATTGAAACAAAAATACCACTGAGTTTTAAAATACTGAATCGTATAAAATATACTGAGGAATAGGAACAATATATAATTTTACAAGCGTAGGACGTCTGAAAATTCCCCATCTAATTTACGTGACGTTTGCTTTCTATTTCTGACACTGACATTTATATAGTTGACAGAGCAGGGTTGGACGTTAAAGCTTTCCCGGTTATGATACCGAGGGATCAATTCTGCTACTGCAATAATAGTTCGATACATACATACACGTCACCTCTGTCTGCCAGAGGGGTAGGAAGATAATACTGATCTCCTTTATCACGGTCATAACACTATTGTCCCTTTGGCTTTATCCACATTTAGGAATCTGTCAATACGTAATCTCCGGTTTCCAGATTTCACGATATAGGATATAAGGACAATCATCGTCCAGTAGCCCTAGCACTCGCGTCAAGGAAGAAAAAACATAGAACAAATACTCGCTATTATTGGTTGCTATGTCACACATAGTGCGACTTTGCTTGTTTCAACCAACCGCAATGCCTGACTAATATTGTAATTTCGTTTTAGGAGCGCTTTTCTAGAAGGGCTGCGATGTTCGTAACGTGACGGAAGCTGTAGTCTGTTTACTAATTCGAAGAATGATTTAACACTTCGGATCACGTACGGATAATATATGTTTAATAACAGATCTGAATATAAGAGTATGCATGAATTCATTTGATTTGAAATTACGTCGCTATCGTTGAAATCCCGGCAGCATTATTTCACAAAGTAACAGAGCGATCTGTCAAATTAATAAAAAGACTATACTACTGTAATAGCTTCCGCCATATTGCAGACATCACCGATCAGCCCCCCTAGCACAGCGCTCCAAGAAAGAAATGACAAGACATTTAACGCGCTGCGGTATTTTGAAACAAAGTGAGTCACAAGAAGTGTGACATAACAGCCAATCAGGGTGCGTATTTGTTCTATGTCGTGCCCGTCTTGACGCTTGCTAGGCCTGCTACGATGGCTGGCTATCAATTTCTTGCTTTATAAAAATATTGAATGTAGCAAACTAACTCATCAGCGTACTGACGGTATGGTTTTTTGCACGATAACGAAAGAATACAACGAGAAAGAAGAATATGTCTTGCAGCAATTTGCTGTGCAAACATTGAACGGGTATGTCGGCTTGTAGGTCATACGAAATGTATACAAGCATATATAGCTAAGTATGTAAATATTTCACCAAAATGTGAAATGAAAAATAAATTTTACCGACATATAATTAAGTACGCTACAAAAGAGTGTAGGTACAACATTATGTAAAAAAATATCTCATTTAATAAAGTAATTTAATTCAACATCGCGTGTTCCAGACTATCAAAACAACTGCATTAATACGAGTATGAAGTGTCATCACTCGTGACAGTTGAATAAAAAAAAACCCTACTCTTTGTCACAGTCGAACTAAACCGGTAGGTAATTATTATTGTTCTTTAAAGATCTGGTGGAAATCTATGGCGTATAACATAAATAATATATAATGATATATGGATCATATTTTTTCTTTCCACTATTTCGTATCAATGTGAATTTTTAATGTATTATGTTTTTTCAAGTCCATTTATAGAAAAGGCCAAACACTGAGAAGTAAATATTAACCTTGTTAACGTTTACATATTAAATGCGCTATTGGGTTAAAGTAAACATTTGCATTGAGTTGCAATTGTTATATAAATGCAAAGGTTTTCATCTTTTCGACTTCCGTCCCGGTTTATTTCACAGTTTGGACAAAACCGTGAAATAAACATTTTTTTCATGTTTACTGCTTTGGACACAGTATGTCTACGAATTAGCGCCATCTAGTGAGCAGGTAAGTAATTACAATAATATTTCTCTATCTACCTCTATATGTATGATTTTGGTCCGATTAGTATTATAACATTACGGGAATAAGTAGCTAGCATGGGTACAGTAGACTTAAATAGCGTTTCTATTGGAGGTACTTACTGTATTTTTTTACTGTTCTTCAAAACACGTTTTTGTGTTAATGGAATTAATGAGTCGAAAAGTAAAAATTAGTTTAGTAGCAGTGTGTTATATCTATCAAACTAAAGTCGTGATTTTTAGAGCAAACCAACTAGCTTTCATTACATTGTTACCTTCTCATTGGCGTTTGGTAACTCCGTTAAGCGCTGAAACATAATAGCATTAGATTATTCAAAAACTTTATCATTCACAACCGTTGGTTGCAGTTTACACAATAAAATGCTGCTAAATGTTTTAATTAAAGTTTGTCATTCGCAACTACGAACTTTTCTCATTTTACCATTTCAATAATACCTAACTTACGATAGTATATTTACATAAATAAAGTTCATCGAAGCGTAAACGGAATACCTAGAAACTTAGACCTAAAGCATAAACATTGTTGATTATTGCAGGACAAAAAGCACCCAATATTTTAGTGCAGACGTGCCATTTTTCCTCGCCCCTTGCTGAAACAAACACGTGCAAAGTGAAATTTAGCGATGTTCGGGTACCGTGGTGTTATATGCAAACTGTGTGTACTGCATTGGTTTTGACTGTGTCCGCCTTTCGCCGTCACGCGTGATACTGGCATAGCTCTGATTTTAATCTCATTTGACATTTTGACACCTGTGTCGCCGTAATAAGGTTGCTATTTTTTTGGTCTGTACAGTCACAGACTTATTACGTCATCACAAGGTATGTTAAAATGTCGGGTAGCCACTATTGTAGTCTTGCGAACGAATTATCAGTTCTCGGTACAGTGAGTAATACTTATTGTCTAAAATTTAGACGGAAATTTCTTCGGGGCTTATTCAATGGAATACTTGGGATTTTTCCATTTGTTTTTATAATTACGTACTTAAGCACAGAATATTACGAATATTGTTCTTAGGTGAGGTGTATATAAACATAATAGCACTACGAGCAAGAGAGTTCGTAACGTTTTAATGCTGATGAAAATAAACAACTTTTTAGGTAGGTCCCGATTTTCAAGATAAAACGCTAGTTCTTAAACGTTTACATTTTTATGTCTTACGGATATTACTAAAAAACAACGATATTTGCAACTTTAGATGGAACAGTTTGAGGGTTCTTTAATCAATATACAAACAGCTAAAGACCTAACGATATAAAACACTTCCAACTGTGCAGAGATGTGACAAACATCCCAAAAGAACATAGTGGCAAAACGAGAACAAAACCAGAGCACACCAACAGTGAGTGCAATAGCTGCTGTTTGCAGTCGTGCAGTGCGGCGTTGCCAAATCTCTCTTACTTGATGCTCGCAGCCGGCACAGCGGCATTGGCATTGCTGGCAAGCCCACGACCTCCGGCCGCGGGCGGGGCTGTGCTAGCTGCCCTGATTGTGGTCCTCGGCCGCCGCATGCAGGAGTGCGAACTGGCAACCGCAGTCGCGGGCGCTTCGCCGAGGGTATTGGAAGCAACGGTCCAACAAGCAGCATACGTCCTGCGCACCATACTGAATAAGGTAACTAATATGATTTGTTTGTGGCGCTGTTGGCGAGTTTACTGTTCTGATGCTGACTGTGGCGCAGTGAAACTTTTCCGACAGGCAAATGTTTTTTGGCTGGAAATGTGATGGATGTACCTACAGTCTACAGGTTGCTGAGAAAAAGTTTTTTTTCGTACGAAGTAAAATATTCGGCGCGAAAGAACTTGGAAGTCTAAGATTGATTCTCGTATTTATTTTGTTTTCTGATTCGTAAACAAATAATTAAATAGCACGTGCAGATATAGCGGTGTTCTTAGAATAAATGTTCATTATGTATATGAAAATATTTATTTATTTATTAATAAGGCTTTACCTTTCACAGATATCTTTTCCTGGGTTGTTTGGAATTTTCATGATTTTTTTTTATAATCTTCATTTCGGGTTTTATGTACCTGTCACTTGTGTTATAAATTAATGCGAATATTTGTGTTAGAAAGTGAGTCTAATCTCTTCTAACTCTAAGAGTAGTCCGATTGATATTTTACCAAAAGAGAACATAACAATAAAACATACGTACACTTCTCCCAGAGGGATAGGCAAAGACAATATACCTCTATCGATCTCGCCACTCGTCTCTTGCCCCATCCACAAGGGTCAATCATCAATATTTTCTAGCCTAGGGTATAAAAAAGGTAGGAAATACACACAGACAGCGGAAAGCCCCTGTTTCTGCACAAGCTAGTCGAAGTCAGAGACGAAAAATAATTTATTTTAATATTATTTATTTCATTTCTGGGAATTGAAGCCGAACAAAAATCACTGGGTGTGTGGTAACCGTCACCTTCAGCTTTATAGGGCATTTCCGTATCAAACAGTGTGAAGGAATATTCGTTTTTTTTACATACAACTGCCTAGAAATGCCTGTCTAAATACAGACCCCGTACCATGAGACCTTAAAGTAATACTGTTTACGCTGTGCAACAGTGACAGTGTTATACCTCTCGTCTAGCGCTATCCCTGTCACACAGTGAGAACCATATTCCTATAAAGATCACATGGTACGAAGGCAGGTATTTAGATAACATTTTGCACATTATTTTGTTTCTTACTTCGTTCCTAATGAAGGTATTAGCGCCCGAGCGTTTGCTAAGCAACTTGTAATCTCTGAGTAAGCTTGGAAGCCGTAGGAATGTCTCTCGATATTTGTTTTTGTGTTTTCCTCATTATACTATAGAGGGCACGTGTAATTATCACAGTGTTCTTAGAAATAAAAACTCAATTCCGAAGACTTCTGTTTACAGACGGAAAAATAATTAGCTAATTTCTTTAGATAGTACATACCTACACAAAAAGTGTTCCAACGCGACGTGCTTGTTTTTTTTTGTTGTAAATATCTCTTTGTTTTTATATGAATGTGGAGCTACAGTCGACAGCACAAGTTTATTACAAGAAACTGTGTGTAAATGGATCCCGATCAATGATCTCCGAAACATTGTTGGGCTATTTTGATAGTAAAATTGACTATGTCGATAGAAATAAAAGCTAATATTAAGCAAAGAAACGCCTCTGTCTTACGGGGAAACTGTAGCTTACCAACACGGTGAAAGCATTTTTCAAATCGCTTCCGTAGTTGGTAGATTTTCAATAATACAGTGTAAATGTTTAAATTACATTTATACGCCCAACGATTTTATTTTTATATCTGACCAGTACCCAATGACTAGAACCCACCAAATTTTATTTTTTAGTTTTAAGTAAATTATCTCCATGAATAGGTATTCATCGGAATAGAAAGGTTTCTATTCCGATAAAACCGTTTAACATAAAAAGTTATTTTTATTATTTTATTTAATCAATATAATTCAGTGGCGTGCACTGAATTTTACTACAAGATAGGCAGTAATCCCTAATGTATGATAACAATATACAATATATATAACCTACTAAAAGTAGACTTACGTACCTTTAGACGCGGGTGAAATCGCGAGGTGTCCATATAATTTCAAACAAACATTCGAAATATCGTCTCATCAATCTGAGTGTAATACAAAATACCGTTTTCAAGCCACATCAAGGTTTTACATAGTCTATTACGGCTGAAAGGGTCGCTTTCAGTTTCAAATGAGACTTATTTTCGATGTTATCATTTTAGGAAATTGTTTTTATGACGTCATACTGTGGTGACAATGTTTCCTGCTCTATTTCAATGTACATTTTCTACTGTTTCCAAGTTCAAATTAGCATGGATCACTTTATTGTAGAGTTCCGGTTCATGTTACCTTCTTAATTATTTAACGTTATCATTTCCCTCGCTTAAACAGATGGCGGCCATGTTGGTGTTTTTTTGTGTTTTGTTTTTTTTTTCAGATTCGTTTCCACAGGTCACTGCGTAAAAGGTCTACAAGATAAATTAATTATTCTTATTCAATTTATTTTTGTGCTGTGACGTCAGATTTAATTTTTTTTTTTTTAATATTTGTTTGACTGTATTTTTTAAATCTGAGATGGCTAGAGAATGATTAAAGAAAAGAAGAACAAGTATTGACAGTTACCACGTTTGGTACACACAGCGTTGTAACCACATAAACCCCGCTTGCAATATTGTATTTTAAGAGTAAAATAAGAATGTAACCAAATCTTACTAATATTATAAATGGGAAAGTGAGTTTGTTTATTTGTTCCGCCTTCACGCCGTAACTACTGAACCGATTGCTTTGAAATTTTGCAGACGTATCGTTAGAAGTCTGGTTAAAATAATAAGGTACTTTTTATCCCGAAAAAAAAATGATATTCCCGAGGGAAAACCAAAATATTCCTTTATACCGCTATATAACCGAAGTCCACGCAGGCGAAGCCGCGGGCGGAAAGCTAGTATACAATAATTATAATTATTTATTGCTCTCGTGTTGAAATCAGGGTGTTACATAACAAAAAATGTCAAACATGAATCCTGTTGCGGCAAAGTAAATATCCTACATTGCCTTCAATACGATTTTAGAGCACACCAACACTAAACTTCTGTTTGACATTTTTTTAAGGCTGTCATGTCTGTTTTAGAGTATGTATTAAGATTTTTTTTTAAAGAAACGCGCACTGACCTTATATTTAAATTATCCATGCTTATCTTTGGTTAATTTTCGCGCTGTGATTCCTGGTTTGAACTTTTATTATTAGTAGTATACCTGTATAATTTTCCAAGTTATATGTATGTAATATGTTGTTTATTGAAACAATATTTTATGCGTTGCTCTGTAAAGAGGTTTATTATTTTTAAAAAACATTTTGACAAATTATTTTTGTATCTTATGAAAGTTAAGAGTTATTGTAAATAACAACACTGACCTGTAAAGAAAGAGAACAAACAACATTTAAAGCTACTGCCTCAAATATCTCTTGAATTATTTCTCTTAAAAAACAAATTTTAGTGTACAAGGCCAATTAGAAATTTTCCATAGACGAATCTCTAGAACACAGTGTCAAGTGCTGCCACCATAAAAGTATACTTTTGTAAATGACGCTAATGCGCGGGAAATTCAAATTAAAATCTGATCGGAGTTTAATTTACATGTATTACGTACTACACTTCACGCCTTTTAATCCCAAAGCGGGGTAGGCAGAGTCACTTGCTAAGCAAGTTCCCACGATTCACCAAGCGTATTATATAACTTAAAATGTACAAGTATCAACATAAATGTGAAAATATTGGCTAGACCGCGCTGATACTCCGTTCCGTGGCGGCTTAAAGCTTCGCTTTGTAACAAACAGGAATATTCAAAACACAACGAGAGCTTTCTGAAAGCATCGCAAATAAACTTCCGCGTAGCTTTTTTTTTTCAAAAAGCTCTGTATCCAGTTGTTTCGAAATGTTTCTTTCCAACCGCTAAGAGGCTTTGAAATAAAACATACATTGTATTATACAATAATCTGCAGCTTTTAACTTTATGCAACAAATAAATGAAGTTCGTTTGCTCGTTTAAGCTTTACTATTATAAAAAATTTCCTGAATTGACATCGGAAACTTATTTGATAAATGTGACAGTTATCCAGAATTTTGGGGTTTACATAGACAAGTAGTAACGTTATCGGTGATTGGTGGTGAGCCCATCGTAAACATTTACTAGGTAGTTAATCTATATATATAAAAAAGTCGTGTTAGTTACTCCATTTATAACTCAAGAACGGCTGAACCGATTTGGTTGGAAATTGGTAGGGGCTTAGAACCGGAACCGTCTTCCCGTATAGGATACTTTTTACCCCGATCCTGTTGGTCGCATCGCTATATAGAGGGTGTTATAGTTTGTATGAAATACTGAAACTACGCTAATGAAATCGCGGGGCGTCCACTAGTTAATAATATTTATCAAGCTTATACAGGGCGAATCTGACAAGACACTTAGAAGCGGATCTCCACTGTTTCTAGACTTTCATCATCAGCCACATGACGTCAATTGCTGGACGAGGCCCTCTACCAATTCCATGATCAATTGGGGGGGGGGGGGGGGGGGAATGCCAATAGTCGCTACGATTGTCCGACGCGTTGGCAATCGCAGTGGCGTTGTGGTTTAACTCAAAGATATCGCTGCTGCCCGCCCTCTAGAGAGTTGCTTCGGTCGTCCCTTACGACCTCCAAGACGGGCTGAGGCTGGGGTGTACACACATGTGTATTATATTCGTCTTCACCTAATCTCTTCATGCAAAAAGCAAACTCAGGTAATAGAGTTCAGAAGAGAAGAAAAATGATGGGAAGGTCGATCTTTTTTCATTTTGGTTCATTGGTACCTGCTAAAATGTCATCATCATCAGCCACATAACGACCACTTCTGGACGAGCGCCTCCCCCAATGAGATCCGTCATTTGGGGTGAAATGCCAGTAATCGCCACGCTTGGCAGGCGGGTTGGCGATCGCAGTGGGGTTGTGATTTAACTCACAGAGAGCGCTGCTGCCCGTTCTCTGGAGAGCTCCCTCGGTCGTCTCTTACGACCCCTATGACGGGAAAAGTTGGGCTGGAGTGGTGACACATGTATTCTATTCGCCGTCACCACACGGCTAGCTAAAATGTACCGAGTGTTATATATAAAGTTCTGCTTAAAAGGGTATTCCCAATTCACACTGTACATCATAATATTATCGAGCCTTTCTAGTTAAACGCTCATCACAATACGCCACGAAATCGAGTGCATTCCGCTCGAATTTCGCATAGTTAGATAATTATTATCGGTGTCAAATTCTACACCAATAATTATCTCCACTTCACACTTAACTGGTCTTTGATTATTGGATGCCGTGCTGCATAAAAGTTGCTACAGAATTTACAAACTTAGTCTCGCTAAAAACAAAACAGTCCGACTGAATTCGATCATTTGTTTTTGTTTAGGTTCATACATAAACTCACGTCAATAATCCCGAAAAGGGGGTGGACAGAACCTTAATATCAGGTGCATGATAACATACTAAGGAGTTACGAATGACTATATAGGCCTTCAGTTACAAGTTGCTAGCTAAATAAATAAATATGCCTGGACTTTTTTTTTTACACACGGCACCTGACCCCAAACTAGGATACCCTGTACTATGGGTGCCAGAGACTGATATACTTACATAAATACTTTTAAATACATACATAGATAAATAAAACACCCAGACGCCCACAACAAATGCCTCAGCTCATCACTAAAGCATTATGTCCGTGGCGGGAATCGAACCCGCGACCGATGTCCTAGAGGCAGATGCCCTGACCACTAGTCCATGACGGCCGTCAAAAAGTAGCTCATAGCTTGACTAAACCTAAATCTCCAGATCCTAGTGGCGAAGCTAGGGGGTAAGCCGGTAGTACAAGACAAGCCTGTGCCAGGCACATTAACAAATATTTTCAAGAAAATTAAGTAGCGTAGGAACTAATTATAGCTCAAATAAGTAAGACAAATAAAAAATCTAAATAAGCATTGGTTAAGCCGTGTGGTGACGGCGAATAGAATACATGTGTCACCACCCCAGCCCAACTTTTCCCGTCATGGGGGTAGTAAGAGGCGACCGAGGGAGTTCTCCAGAGAACGGGCAGCAGCGCTCTCTGTGAGTTAAACCACAACACCACTGCGATCGCCAACCCGCCTGCCCAGCGTGCCGATTACTGGCATTTCACCCCAAATGACGGATCTCATTGGAGGAGGCCCTCGTCCAGCAGTGGACGTTATGTGGCTGATGATAATGATAAAACATAAACTCGTGACTGATTCATTCAAAGCCTCTAGAGAGCCAAAATTTTTCACAATTTATGATGTTTACGTGAAAGGATTTCTTTTAAGTCATATATACGTATAATAAAGTGGGGTACAAGTTTATACTTACAAGTTATAGCAGGCTTAGCAAGTGCCTCTACCTACCCCACTTTGGGATAAAAGGCGCGATTTTTAATAGCAGGGAAACACTGTTTATAACGCATATTCGCAAAACAACGTTTGCCGAGTCAGCTAGTTTTATATAAGCAAAGTAGATACTGTAGTCGTTCGTCTTTGTGGTTATCTTTGAATAAAGTAAAAAGTATTTCTAGAGGATAACAAAGAAGCACGACGAAAACCTTGTGCTAGAAACTCCAATAACCGTAACGGTTTCACCGAGATTTTACTCTCGAGATTTTTGTTGTGATTTTCAAAAGGGACAGAAGGTTATTTTTAGACTGCATTCTTTAAAGTGGCATTGGGAAGGTATAATATAAGGTTATTTTGAATAATTCCACGAATACTCGTACTGTCAACGTAATGTTATAAGCTTAAAAATAATTCCATCGTGGACCACATCGCTGCTTAACATCAGGCAGGATGGTGGTCAAAGGCTTGTTCATGGTGATTAAAAAAAAAAATGTTTAAACTACTACCACTCCTGCGCAGATGAAGGTTTTCAAGTCGCGGATAAATAGATACCTAATGAACAAGTATACTCCATCGTAGACCACATCGCTGCTTAAATACAGGTACAGGTCTCAGCCTTATCAAACATGGTCTGGGGTGAGTCAAGGGAGTAATTTGGGTCCTTTACAGTTCATTTTGATGATTAACGATCTGCCACGAGTTGTACGCCATTCGAAATGTCTCCTATTTGCAGACGATCTAAAGCTATATCTGCCTATTAAGGGAATCAACGATGCTCAGAGGCTTCAGGAGGATGTAAATAGAGTGGTACAATGGAGTAAAGAAAACTTGCTGGAATTCAACACCTCCAAGTGCGTAGTTATTTCGTTTTCCAGGTCCCACCGGCCACTGGAGTTTCTGTATGAGGTAGATGGGCAAGGTATGGCCAGGGGGGACAAGGTTAGGGATTTGGGGCTCCACATGAATAGTAAACTTGTTTTTCGGGAACATATCGTATTATGTTGTAAAAAAGCTTTCAGAAACTTAGGGCTCATTCTTCGCACGGCAAAAAAATTCAGTAACATTAAGGCACATATAGCATTGTAGGAGTCAATTAGAATTCAACGCGGTCATCTGATCCCCACATGAGACTAAATATAGTCTTATGTTGGAACGGATTCAGAACAAATTTGTTAGATATCTATATTTAAAGTTATATGGGGTTTATCCGTTTTACCCGCTTATGTACCCTACACTATTTATTCTTGGAATTTAGGCTATAATGAACTGTCAGAAAGGCAGAAACTTAGCGATAGTGCAATATATATTCTTACTTATACGGGGGCAAGTTAACCATCAAGAGCTCCTTTTGAGAGTTGGCCTATGTGTACCAGATGAGTACGTACGCCGGCGGCGCCGGCCACCATTGCTCGCGGAGCCGCGCGGAGCCACTAACCTACTGAGGGAAGCCCCGCTGACGCGTGCTATTCGCTTTCTTAACATCATCCATGGCAAA
>SJJU01013749.1:0-22800 GCA_012932125.1 Conopomorpha cramerella
ATCGAGGAAAATATATTTAATATTATTTTATCAGATGTATTTATTGTATTTTAAATTGAATAGTTTATTAACTAATCTGCATTTGTATACAATACGAGTATACTGATTCGAATGTTCTCAAATTTGTTGAAACAATAACTTACAATATTTTGTTTTTTATTCTTAAAGAATAGACTCCATTAATTATTCACAAGATAATGTCACCAATATTTTTTTTCCTCTGTATATAAATAAAATATGATCTTATCCACTAGATACATTGGTATTTCGATAATAACAAATACCTAAGTGGATTAGAAAATCTGAAATAAACAAACGAAACAAGCTATATTTCGCAAGCATTTCTAAATTTTCACGTCCATATATTCTCACGTATGTTAATACCTGAGATGCAACAAGCGAAGGAAACGAGCACTTATTGCTAATTATTTTATATTCTTCGGACACGGCTAATGATTTAACATTATCGTTATTATTCTGAGCTAGATTCCAATGAAAAGTTCATAGAGTGGAAATTGTTGTTGAACGTGAAATGTGGTAAGTAACTAAGTAAAGCATTCATTTGTATGGCGACGTGCTCTGAAATATCTTATTTTGCATGTCGATTACGTAACAAACAATAAACTGTCCATATTATTTACCGCTTCACTGATTCCTCTTATGATTATAGGTGGCACTAGTTATACTGCAACGTTACTCCGTTGTAAGTTTACTTCAAAAAAATTGTAACTCCAAAGGATTTGTTTGATGTTTCTTAGCATGCAAATAAGACGTAATTGGTGTACGCCCTAGTCATTTTTTCCTAGACGATTTTCTGCATTTTGCATATCATAACGATACGAAGGTTGTATTTATTTCCAACTTACTCTCCCCCTGTGTGTTTTAATAAGCATTGCGGTTTCTTAGACACAATGAAATTATCGTGTGTGTACGCAAATTATTGGCAATAGAACGTTAGAATACGAACGGGCTGTTTAGTAATAAAAACTCGGGTACTCCGGCTAAATTGTACAACCATAAACGTGTGTGGAACAGATGTGTATCGTTGATTGATATTGTAAGAGCATCGTTTGGGGATCTAAGGCTCAGGTGTAAAGGAATGTACCTTCATGAGACTACAAATGGAGAATTCGAATTGAGGATTACAGATTGCATTGATATAGAAACATTCAGAAAATTGAGACGGTAAATTGGAATTTTGTTTATAGTCTTAAAGTGCATAATGGCAGGATAGCGATGATTTAACAACTTTGAAAGATAAGGAACGCTGTATGAACGAATGGTACAAAGAAATTCACATTCGTCTAGGTTTACATAACAAAGAATGTTTTACATAAATAATGCATTTTAAACAAATAAAAACAAATATGAATTCCACATTGAAAGTTATAGGAAAAAAATATCTGATGCAAATGTGCATAGTCATTATTTCATTCTAGTACCTAATAAAAATGTTACAAATAGAATATCGTCGCAACCGACGACACTGGGAAATTAAACATGAAATTGCTCATACGCATGACGCCTCACACATTATTATATGCAAGAATGTTGCCTTCTTAACCCTTGCATTGGCATTCATTATCCTTAAGCACCCAACACTCTACCTTATCTAGCTTTGAATAAGAAGACATACACTGCAATGTTCCTGTATCAACCGTATTGTCAAGTACCTTAGAGATCAATTTCCTTTAGATTTATTACATAGGCTTATTCTTTGTCTAACCTAGCCGTTACACCCGCATAAGCTTTGTAATCCAGTGACAACTGTCAGTGTATGAGTCTTCTGCTGCGCGTGTACGCGTGTACCTCGTATCCTGAGCTTCGCTTCGTAAGTAAAAGTACGTTTGTAGTACATGTCCGTTTTAATGTGAAGGTTGATTTGTCCGGTGTTTGATGGTGCACCTGTGTAGAGGGTGCGTGTACGCAGTGCGGGCCGGCTCGGCTAATGGTGCCGGCTTCCGCGGCTACGTCACACCTGACGGAGCGTAACCGCCATCCGTGGAGGTGGACAACCCTCACCCCTGCAGCGCCGAATTGGTGAATTCCGGGGGCAAAGTTGTCAACATGACACGGGTATTTCGGTGTGCGATGGAATTCGAATTGTTGGATTTTTTTTTTTATGTAGATAGCAAATGGTGGACATTGTTTGATTCTTCGTACTCTGTGTGAAATTTGCTTACATACACTCCAGTTTTCGTTATTCTATGTGCTGAGCAGACTGTCACTAAGGTTATAAGGTCACTAGAGATATTTAGGAGACATGACGGATAGCTTAATGCTTACCTGAGATTATCTGCTCGACCGATATAAAAAAATAATATGACTTTAGGAATTATACATATGTATTATTGGCAGATCGTAATGAACCATACCCTGTTCATATGTTAGATTTGTTCGTCGTTCAAGAATCAGAAAATTCTCTTACTATTAGAAAATACACAGTTCATATCGTTATTCTTTACTAAGTTACAAAAAGAAATTCGTTTTAGAATGTACCTCTAAAGTCTGCCAAGAATAAAGTTGAAAATCACATGCATGTCCTTAGACATTACGGTTCATTTTTTACTTGAAGCAATATAACAACTCTACCTTATTGATGTTTTAGTGGCACAGGAAGCGTCATCAAAACTCATAGTGGACTAGGATGTGAAATGACACAAAGAGTGTGCACACCACTGCTTAATATCAGGCAGAATGGTGGTTAAACGCCAATGCGTGTATTTAAAGAAAAAACTTTCTTACCTGACAGTATCTACTTTAGATTTTTAGAATACTTTCAGAAACTTCATCAATCTCGCCAACAAAGCTCCGGTACGTCGGCCCACACAAAATACAGCTAAGCGACGTCTGTATGGAAGTTGATTAAGAAACCGTATTACACGGCGTAGTTGTAAAGTTGTCTTTTTTTCTCGTGTCGAAATTGAACTGTTAGCTCAATCTATTTAGGCAGGTTATATTGTTAGGCACATTTCATACGAAACATTTACTGTATCTTGATAACTATCTGAACCAGACTGCTTCGTTTTTTTTTTTTGTCACGTTTTACGTCGTTTACTAGAGATCTGTTTGTCTCTTAACACTTCCGTGGATAGTCGAATTAAGAGAATAGAATTTTTAGTTGTTATTACGTCGATAGTCGGGATCCGTGCATCACATGTCCACGAACGTGTTAACACATTAGCGGACAATAAGTCAATCAAATTTATATAATAAATCTTTTTATTTTTTTATTATAACTTTTGTAACCGTTCAAAGTCTTGGAAAGTTCAATATTTTTTTCTATAGATACAGTCAGACAAGACCACCCTAAGGTTGAAATTAACATGAATGTCATTAGACAGTAAGATTAATTGTTTACTTGTCACGATATCTATGGGTCCGTTGGTGCAGTGGTCAGCATGTCTGCCTCTGTTCCGTAGGGTCGTGAGTACGATTCCCATCGCTGACAGGTATTTATGTGATGAGTACAAGTTCC
Organism: Conopomorpha cramerella; assembly: GCA_012932125.1. Classification (NCBI taxonomy): domain Eukaryota; kingdom Metazoa; phylum Arthropoda; class Insecta; order Lepidoptera; family Gracillariidae; genus Conopomorpha; species Conopomorpha cramerella. The sequence goes on from SJJU01013749.1 coordinate 3,479, forward strand.
TGTCGGATGTTTCTGGGAGTTTCATGTATAGAAGTAATAATTTTAAAGGAAAAAAAAATATTTTTGTAAGTATATTTCGTTGTCTGAATTCCATAACTTTAGCATCATTTAGCATCATGGGATTAAGGCAATGTGTGTGTTGTTGAAAAAATATTATTATATTATTTTCAAAATAGTGAAAGAATTAATGAGTAACCAACACGAATTTTTTTTTCAAAATAGTGAAAGTATTAATGAATCTTTCTTGTCCACAGTATATTTCAAATGTAAAATTGACAAATGGTAAGATTGCACAAGGCATCCTTATCGCTCAGAGCGATTTCTTCCAGGTAACCTTATTGAGAAAAATACTACATTACGAACTTAAAACAAAACTAGTTTTGTATTTTACGAAACGATTATCGATTCTAGTTTCAATTGAGCGGTTTTTCGTTTAAGAAACAATTGATGAATAGAAGTTATTTAGATCAAAGTTGCTATATTAACTTGACCCTTGCAATAGACTTTAAGCCCTATGAACATAAGTTTAAGGTGCAAATTGCTCATTCCATTAATGGGAACGAAACATTTGATCTATTTGGTGTTTTAGTAAAGAATTTCAATTAATTATTTCTTAAACCAGTAGTCGTTACCATTTCATATCTAATCTCATGATTACCTGTTGCAGTTTGAGTCATTAGATAGGTACTTATTTTTTAGCAATATTATCTTTTTTTTCAATGTTCGTTGTTATGACTCCGTGTTTGTTTCTGTGTGTCTTCCGAGAGTTATTTGCGTGAGTGTTAGTATGTATGAGAGCTTTTCCAACACGTAAAAATATTTGTTTGTTTTCTTTTTTTTTCATAACTAGTGGAACAGACTTAGTCAGGTTCTAGGGTCTTGAATAAGAATATAGATTTCTAAAAATCTATCGTGTACTAAAATACAAAAAAAAAACTATTCAAATCGAAGCTGATAGACGTCTGAACAGAATCAAAACAAATAAATTCAATAAACAAGAATTACTTCCTTAAACTCAGGAAGGAAGTAGAAATATGAAAGCTCCCATTTTTTTCAAAAATCCATTTTTAAAATCCATAAAACAAATCTATCAATGCCGATTGTTCTGGCAGATTAAGATTGAGATAACCAGCTTTATATTAAGGAGGGCCTTTCACGACCCTTTCTTCCTAAGCCGCTTTTAAAGTTCGTCAAATAAAGGGGTTTGCGATGCGCAACGAAAGCTGAGATACGGGACCACAACTGTATTTGCTATTAAAGAGAGGTTCAACATATTCATGGGAAACGAAGAAATTATATAAACACTGGCTCTGCCGCGCGGTTTATACCGTGTATTCCGTTCTGGGGAATTTCGGGATAAAATAAATTTAACACATTGGCGGACAGCAAAATAGACACAATAGATGGTTTAATGTTATGACGCCTATAGGCGTTTAATGTCCGGGAAAGAGTTAAGACAACGTTATTTCATTCGTCGACCAATCACGGCATAACTCGCCTAGTTGCTATTGGTGGATGGATGGACAAGAAATAAACTAACTTTTGTTCTAGCCTCACGTCAGTGATCTATACAAATCCCTTTAGTTTTGCGTGTTTTGTGACAGAGCGTCCTTAATTTACACTAAATCCCGCATTTATTGTTTTTTTTCCCATATCCCAAAGTTATCTCCCGAGACAAAAATCTATACGTTTTTTGTATGAAGATGATTTTTTTTTTCCAAAAGTGTATTTACTCATTTCTCCCATGTTCGAGGCGATTAGTATTAAGTCCGACTATTCTATGAAAGTTGTTCATTGCAACAACATATTACGTATGTAAATAAATATAAAAATCCAGTGTCATGATGTTTGTTCCCAATGAACTCTTCACCAAGGCTACAGATATTCACAAAAGTTGGCATTTATATGTAATTTCGTCCAATTTGAGAGATAGGATAGTTTATATTTCGTGACATCCACTGCTGAGCACAGGTCACCCTGGAGGTTATACTAATTTTATATTCATATTTAGAAGCTGGATGCGAGAAGCCGGAAACAGATCACAGTGGCGTGCAATTGGAGAGGCTACTATGATAGAGGGACTATGTCCAGCAGTGAACAGGTATGGGCTGATGATGATATTCATATTAATAGTTAAGACAGGACAACGTCTGTCGAGTCTAAATAAATATCTAGTCTTGTCACACAATAAGTGGCCGTCAGTGTTACGACCTAGGTCAATGGTAACGACCGATGACAGCGCCCCTCTTCCCGATGAAGCGCGTACATTTTTTTACATCACCCCCCCTCTACCCCTCGCTCATCACATGCAAATAGCATTAAAAACTGTTCCCCTCCTAATTAGTCAAATGATTTACATAAACAAGTGGTTAGTCCATACACCATACTAGGACAAGGCATAATTACAATTATGCATTTTTCTTTCAAAAAACTTGACGCGCTGTTTATAACGGTGCGGTGGAGTGCGGGGCGTCGGGCGGTGCGTTCCCGATTGCATCGCATCCGCCGATAAATCGATAAACAAGTCGGGGGACTGTGACGAGTTTCCCAACTACCTGCAAATTATAATAATCGCTGCGCTACTGTTTTCGCAGTTCGTAAACAGAGCTTTAATTGTTGAGAAATGGATGCGCCGGCGCATTGTTGGCGCCTCGAGTGTGAGCCGCGCGTTCGAAACTTGCGTACGTTAAAACGTATAATGATTTTTTTTTTCTTTGTACAACTTTTTTTTTTGCTAGTTATTTAATATGGTCTGTTTATGGAAATCGAAAGTTTCTATACAATTTTCGAGAGCCTTTCGTGTCGGAGGCCCCGCGATCGTCGGCCGATACCCGGAGCCGCGCATTAATTACTTAATTCCGATGCGTGAGTTTCACGATACACATACGGTAATTATATTGTTGTTTTTTTTTTACTTTTCTTTCGCCTACAACACAAGATAGTGGCGTCTAAAATACTCGGCCGGCTATCGGCTGCATCGCGCTCGTAAACAACCGTTGTACTTGCCTACCCGCCAGAATTAATATTACTAAAAGTGTGCACCTATCAGGATTGCGTGCGACCAAAACCTCTTTCCGTTGGAATTGGAATCCGCAACTTCCTTTTACAAAAGCAATTATTACCCATCAAAAATGTACGCGCTCACCGCAGTGCGTTCTGTGCGCGTTCACACACCGCGTAGCGCGTAAAACATGCGCGGGCGCAGGCTCAGCCGTGCATTAGCATTGCGCGACAAGTTGCATTATTTGCCTTCAGAACTTTCACCGGCCAAGCGTTAATCGACACCGGCGATCTCGTATTGATACCGCATAACTTATAATATTATAAAGCATCATAAAAAGCGCCCACGCGCGTGCAAAAACCTAACGCGAACGTTAAACAACGCGCATCCCCGGCATAATATAAATTCAAATTCACGAGGACTTACTAAGAAGGAAGGATACCTATATTGAAAGAAAAATCTACTACGAAAAGCAATAAACATTTATTGGCTGACATATCTTAGAATTGGCATGCCATCTGTCTCCGCGGTGACGTTTTCCACGTCTCGTGCGCAGGTGCGCGCGCGCATGTGCGCGTGTGTACCTGTGACTGTGTGCGCGCGGGCAACCGCCGTCAGTACTTACTGATGCGTTTCGCGTCGCTCAACCCCCGCGGTCACCCCACACTATGACTTGTTCCCGATCGATTTACATACAAATATAGTCAAGCGCTATAGTTTTTGTCATATTTTTTTTTTGCACTTCATTAGAAACGATAATCTATTAGACAGGGTTGAATGGCAAGTAGTCGCATACATATGGAGACAACAACGTTTACGTATGGAGCTGTTTAAGTATAGCTCGGGGTTAACGCAGCGAAACGGCCGTAATCGTTAATTACGCAATGAAAATGCGTAGGCTGCGTTATAATGACCAGTTATTAAAATATAAGCCAACAACGAAAAAAAAGTAACTTCTAATCATTCACACCTTGTATTTGCTAAAGTAGGAGGAAGCAACTGAGTATGCATGAGGTAAGAAAGGGAAAGGGCTTTGGGTGAAAATTACCCGTGTTTGTTCATGATTACAGCTAGTAGATATAATTAAAATTAATTTCATTGGTTCTGTTTAATCTCTTATGAGCGAATTGATGTACAAAATCTAGGCTTTTAAAGGATTATTAGGGGACTAGAATATAGTGACACAGAGAAATGGATATGATAGGTACACTTAAAATACACTTCACGCCTTTTAATCCCAAAGCGGGGCAGGCAGAGGCACCTATAGATATTTTGAAAATACAATTTGTTGATCAAGAAGTGTCTTAGAAATAAACAAGCTTTCAAAAGCTCATACCATCCCACCTCGTAGTTTTACCCCCGGTTTTATCCCGGTTATTCCGTTCCCATGGGAATCTCGGAACAGCTTATACAAATCCTAATCAATGTCTTAATTTACATACATCTCTCCAACAATTTCTATCAAATTCAATTTAGTAGCTTTTCCCTGAAGATGTATATAACAAACATATCAATATATCATATCATACACAAATTTTCGCATTTACCTATACATATATAATTAAAGGTTAACAAGTAAGTAATTACTTCTAAAGAGAATTGTTTTTTTTTAAATTCCAAACAAGAGTAAAAGTGTGTTATTACTAGTTTAATCCAAAAACATCCCTTCACAGCACATGTTGGTAGGCGTGTCGCCACGGAACACTGCACTACCTGTATAACCCTCCTCCAGTGGCGTGCACACCATATAGGCAAAAAGACACTGCCTACCTTAGTATTTTGCTTAACTGACTAATAATAAATATTGTTAGAACTTTTTTTTGTTGTACTCACGACATAGGCTAACGAAGGTCCTGTGTTTTGTGGGTGAGTAGATGGGTAGGTATCTATTATATATTTCCTAAAGACAAGTTACCTATACCTACATAGGTATCAATCCTTGGTGATTACTGCCAACCCATGTCGTAAAAGCCAGTGCACGCCGCTGCCCCCCTCCCACGACCCATACAACCCCCCTGTACACTAATGAGACAATGGTAAGGTCACAAAAGGCGACCTTATCGCTGAAAGCATTGCTGATTTCGTTACTTTAATTTCACTGTGTTGTTGTTGTCGTTATTAAAGCTTTGCTTCCTCGTGGTCTCAGCTCGCCGTCGACGGCCAGTGGCGTGCACACCATACAGGCAAAAAGACACTGCCTACCTTAGTATATCAGTTACCCGACCTAGTAATAGAGTTATTGCTAGATCCTTTTTTGTTGTACTCACGACATATGCTAGCGAAGGCCCTGTGTTTTGGGGATGAGTAGATAGATAGGTAGGTACCTGTGTTTCGTAAAGTTATCTATACATAGGAATCAATCCTTGGGGATTACTGCCTACCTTGTGGACCTACCTACGACGGTGCACCGCCACTTGTAGATTTACCTAACATATACCTGTCTCATCATCATCATCAGCCCATACTTGTCCACTGGACATAGGCCTACACTGTGATCTGTTTTCGGCTTCTCGCATATACCTGTCTACTTAATCTTGTAATCCCTTACGGGGCAGGCAAAAGGTACTTAGTTACAGAAGTAGAGCAATCGACCGTTTCAATGATTTTCTTAATTTGCCACGACGTGAATTACTTTGCAATTAAGAGTTACCATAAATTGAACTAATTAATTCTCAGAACGATCAGTTTTAGCTATCAAAATCATAATATCTATTAACGTGATTGAAAACCATATTTTATACCTCTAAGAATGTCACTGGCACCTCATACTTCTTGTTAATTAACTCTTTATTGGTAGTTAATCAATTATTTTTTAATTTTAATTGACTCTGCTTTGATTAAATCGAGCCGTGCAATTTTACTTGAGTAATACAGCAAGATCCGTAGTTCACTACCTACACTTATATCGTATTGTTACACAATAATCTGTTGATTTTGTACCTATAATATTGTATAAGACTTATAATTAATACATAGTATAAAACAAAGTCGCGTCCCGCTGTCTGTCCCTATGTACGCGTAGATATTTAAAACTACGCAACGGATTTTGATACGGTTCTCTTTTATGGATAGTGTGATTTTAGAGGTAGGTATATATGTAATACATACTAACAGTAGGGAAATACTGCTAATGTATATTGGCATGGCAAGGTTTTTCGGGTCAGCAAATTACTAAATAATTTTCAAAAGTTTTATTGTGTCATACGGTACAACAAGTATCCATTGTTTCCGACTGTACCTAGCATGCGAAATAAATATGCATACAAAATAATAGAACAATCGCCCTACAGGTTCCAGACACGCTACTTAACACAACCTCAAAGTAGTGAAAAATATCTTTCCCATATAATATAAAACTAAACAAAAACCCGGTCATTAGGGGTCGTAAGTATGGCTTTATGCGCGGATTAAAAAAAAAACTGGGGGCTTCAAGTGTTTTGTCCCCAAACCGCCGCGGCAGCTGACTACTCTAAAAAACACCGCAATTAACAAAAACCATTGTTCTTTTATTAATATCACATACGAGATTATTATCGAGCTGCGCACAATAAAAACTCGCCGATAAGAGAGTGAGAGACCGTTCTCATGCATTTGGCGATATAATTTCTCGCTTTTGGCAGTAAGCACGCTCACGCACTTAGCCGCACGAATATCACGACAGACGCGCGGACTCTTAATCCGATAGCACCAGCCAACAAGCAACGCTATCACCAGAATATTGCGTCCCCACTTCGCATGATACCCGCACATAACGCTCACCAGAATAATGCCCCAGTGTGCTCTATAATCATTTTGACCATACCATATTTACGCATCAATCAATAATTAATATCTCGAAGGGACGGCAACACGCTCCCGAATTTCGCCGGGAACGTTAAAGAGATCGCGTTCGCGTAATCGAACTCGCAAAAAAAAGTAAAAAATGAGCCAAATAAGAAATACTCCATTACCGGGCTGGACAGCGAGAGGCGTGGAGTCGTGTGCCTAATAATGTTTCTCGGTTGTTATTACTGTTTCTTTTATGCTGTTTCGCTCATTAAAAACATTATATTTTACATAACATTAATTAACTTCAGTTGAAAGTATTAATTATTTTAATATCAAGAAAAACCACAGCCATGCAACAACAAAAACCCGATAAAAATACACTTACTACACATTTTCCACCTAAACATTCTCGACTTGTGAGTTAAAAAATAAAAGCTGTGGACTAACAACCTCTCCACGGCAGCCGTGTCCACGATGCCGCGCGCTCTGTATGCAATCCGGGTGCGCCGGGGGCTCCTGCAGCTATTTGTTCATGACCAGGGGCTAAGCCATTCAAGGCTAAGGAGCGGTGGCCAGTTTTTGGCTGGACACGACCTGATCCGATGGAATGCCGTCACTCATTGTCTCAGCCGACGCAAGAAGTAAGACGAGCACGCCCGTGATATGGAATCGATGGTAGTTAAGGCACTGTTTTGTTTAAATATACTATTTTATGTGAAATTATACGTGTATGCTGGAAGGGTATAATTGGCATGTGATGCGCGAGAAAATGTAATATCTTTATCAGTGTATTTCATTCTTAAGATAGTTTTCCCAAAAAAAAATAAGGATTTAGGTTTCAAAGGAAGAAAAACAATATATAATAATGGCTAGTTTCACTACCTTTCACTTTACTTTAGGTAGGTATTTGTCAATAATAGTTACCTCTGCCTAACTAAATAGTAACAGGCATAAGTCAAACACTGAATATAAGAATATAGTAAATGACATACTAATCGAAAAGAATCAATATTTTTTTGAAATTCCAAACCCGTTTCAACCTTATTAAAACAGTTTGATTTCAAATTTAAACACATTACAATACAGAAAAAAAACATATTCTTCATTACACTACTCCGAAGCCTTATCGACACTTTCAGTCTTTGCTATTTGCGTAAGTTTCGTTTCACTAACAAAGAAGTAATAAAATCGGTCAAGCTGAATGAAACAGTGGTTTAATTTACTGAGCAAGTCTAACTATTAACGCTCTTAATGTGTAGGGCTCAGCGTACATAATTCCGCAACCGCTACAGTACCAAATACCGATATTATCAAAAGAAACGTAAATGTCTGATACTGCAATTGAAGACCTATATCTCACGTGATAGACATAAGTAGTGTATGTTTAAATAATTATTTAACATTAGGAAATGTCAGTCGTAACATGGAGGTTTGCAAGATTCATGTCCATAAGACTGAGTGAAGTTATGAAACACAATCTAAAAAAGCTAACTCAACAAACATTGTTTTTCCATTACATTATTAACAGTGTTTATCTGCTATTATATGCACGTATATTGTGTTAGTGCTATTATATATAAAACCATCAAAATACGTTGCATAGTTTTAAAGATCTAAGCAAACATAGGGACAGACAGCGGGAGGCGACTTTGTTATATAAGTATTTATTGAAGAAAGTAAAATTATCAAAGATTTGATGGTCTTGTGGGAAGCATTTGGGTCGTTGTTTAGATTCCTGTCGCCGACAGGTGCTTTGGTGGTGAGCTTTTAAGAACTTGTCGGATGTATCGTGTTTATTTATTTATGTATTTAAAGTATCTATAGCTGTAAATTGTTTGCTCATAATGTTTCTTTTGCGGATTAAATAAATTCCGAAACTCAGACTAATATTACAAAGATGGCCTATGTCCAGCAGTGGACAAGTATGGGCTGATGATGATGATGATTACAAAGATGTAGTGTTTGTAAAATTGAAGAGGGTAAATATATACCCCCTAAATATATAATGCAATATTGTCCGTAGATGTCGTAGACCATATTTATTCCCGAAATTCCTAACGCAAAGGCGTAATGGGAATAAACGGCGGGCACAACACTGCTATTCCACTACACGCCACGCATGCTGAAATCAAACCTTCGACGTCTCTCATACAATCTAAGGCCACATCTGCTACTTTACTACACCATTTACAATAATACAATTCCTATCCAAACAAACGCCTACTCATATGCATAGGTGCTTAAACTCAAGTATTCAGTGGAATATCCTTTACTGAGGACATCAGTTCCATTATTAATTGCAGCTCAGGTGCCAGCTTATCCTTATTAGTGGGTTGCTACAACGGGAACAGCATGCGTTTCCTCTCAAGGGTCCGTACGTACTAAACTACTAAATGTATCCGGGAATGTGGCTAAACACACATCACACCCGAAAACGGCGCGACTTCGCATAATCTGTTTTAATTGCAAAAGAGCGTTGATATTAGTTTGTCTTGTTTTCTATTGGAGTTTTGTTGCGGCAAAATTATGATGTACGGGAAAATACATGCTTATATTTTACGATAAAAATATTTTATAAAATATGTTATTATCTAAAACGTAACATTTGATATCATATGCACAATCGTTGACTGATTATGCCATTTCCGGCACTTCAATTTAATAATAATTCCGTTTTTTTAATAAAACACGTCAATCAGTACAGTTTGACATTTGTTGTTTTAAAATATTGACAATCCGTCAATCGTAAAACGTATCTTAGCTCATCGTCATATCATGACAAGGGCAGTCAACGCGACAAAAAAAATACTCGAATTTCATTGAGATACCTACATGGGAAATTATATACATCAATGAGGTTTGAATAATGAAAAATGCCTAAGGCCTTCATTGAAAGTCTTTATCTAAATATGATCGGGAATGATTAGGCTCGATACGTGTCTGAAATTACAATCTGTTTTAGATATTAATCTACGATATAGCGCTATAAATATATCTGGTGATACGATATATACGTATTTTTGAGAGATAGTAATGACTGCATCTATATCTGTCTACCCCCTTTGAATTATATAATGAGTTACAAACTGTCAATTTTGGTCAGTGTTTATTATTTTGTACACTATATTTATGTCTGCAGTGTTCAATGATGATTGATTATAAAATTATTATCGAAATAAAGTTTTTTATTGTATCTTATATAAAAATAAAGCTTTTATATAAGATACAATTAAATAATTTATTTTCAATTTACCACTATTTTTACCTAGTAGCATAATCTACTCATAAAAAGTACTTACTTACCTACATATCTTTCCTAGGTGTATATAATCTATTCCAAAGTTAAATTTGACACGATTCCTGGTGCAATGTGTTCCTGTTCGTGTTTGCAGAAGGATTGTGTAACAATGTGTTGTCGCGTGGTGAAGCGGAGAAGGGTTCAACTATCCAAGATTTGGGGGTAGTTGGGGAGAGAGCCACCTTCTGCAATCCTATTAAGATTTTGCGCAAAGTTTAAAGATTCATGAGAACTTAGCGTGGATTAACTAAAACTGTTGTGTGTGTGTGATAAATCATTACGTGCGTTAATAGAAAACGATTTCTTTGTGTATTGTTTTAAAGTTCATCTTCGTTTAACTTTGATGCAAAAGAGTTAGCTGAAATGATCACTTATAGAGTGAGAACGTGTCATTTAAAGGTTTTTTTTTTTAAATTGGTGTTTTTAAGAATGCAATTGTATTTCACGGTCCCAAACTATGAAGTATAATGATGCTTTAGTTTACTTTATTACACATTTTACATTAACAAAAACGTAAATTGACTGAATAGTTACTCTGCTGCACCATTTAAAAATTTATCAAGGGACATTTTATCGAATTTTTTTTTTTTTTTGCATGTTCTGAATAATTAGAAAATTTCTCATCGATATATATATATATCTATAGTCAAATTTCTTCAATGTTGATTAAAAAAAAGAAGTTTTTTTTTAATTTCGCAACTTAGACAGTGCACGGACCTATTTCGAAAGTGAGTAGAAAACCATTTCATAGCCTAGTTTGTCTCACAAACCATTTCAAAACCTAGCAAGGGATTGCCTTTGCTGGGCTATTACTAAAATTATTAAGTTTCATTTAGTGGATTATAGTCAAATTTGTCCTTAAGTTGAACACTCACTCCGTTACTAAGAGCTAAACTTATAACACTGTTTAATTTTTTACACACGTCACATTTTAACTTACACGGTGTATATCATTTGCCATTAGCAAGGGTTTACACGTGCAAATTAATTACGTGCCTTAAAGTCTTTTTCCTTATTTTACACGTAATGGCATTGTGATTAGATTTGTCAATTGTAAAAGTAAGTAGGCAAGTATATATAAGTTACAAAAGATATATTAACACAGTCACAAAACAAACAATTTATACATACTAACAACAGTGAACCTGCACAAAAGAGTTTTGTGACGCAACATTCACCTCTCGCGTCGTGATATCGACCACCTATTCTGCTCGTTTCGATTGTTATCGTTGCATTAGATCGGATTAAGTAAGAAAATAAAACTATTAGCCTATTGAAAAAAAAACCTATTATTGGAATTGTTGTGAAACTTAAAATTAAAAAATATAATTGAGTTTGTTGGTGTGGTGACGACGACGGCGGCGGCTGCGACGTACCTACTGCCGTATAGGTGCGCGTGCGCCGCCCGCCGCCACCGCCGCCGCTGCGCCAACGCACAGTAATTGCCGCACGCTGCTGCCAGATTATCAACAAGTGAGCCCCGATAACGCATGCCCACGAATGCGTGTTATTAAATTTATTCCTTTTTCGCCAGAATCTGCATAATGAGCGTCGACGAAAAGCAGCACACACACACAAAAAAAATAACAAAAAAAAAGAACAAGTGAACGCTAGAGCGATCGTCTCCTTCCCTCGGCCGGAGAAAGGCCGCCATGATGAATATTTAAAAAAGTAGTTGAATTACTTGCAACACTACATTTTTGTCGATGCCCTCTTCAATTTGCGACTTTGGTAAGTTTTTCATGGTGATGCGAACGCTCGTCTTTAACTCGCGCCGATGACGCGTAATTATAATGACCTCCGAACACCACCTGGACAAAAAGCGACGGGTTTTTCGCAAAAAGTCATCGGCACTGTCATTATGCGACTCCAGTATAGATGTTAATGACGATAAAGGTAACTACCTCGCCCTTAAACATATGTAAAAGCTAACGCTAAGTGGTTGTTTTCGTAGTTAACTGAAAAATGAAATTGCGTTATTTTTTTAAATTACTTTCTTGTTAGGGCTCAGTTACCTTTTTTTTGAGATCTACAGGACACCGTTGCTGTTCCTATAAGTACCTAGATATGTGAGTGTAGGACAATTAATATTGGAAATGGAGTGTTGCCGTGTCGAATCCAGTACCTCCCGGAACAACCATTTTCTGACTTTATTTAACCCTTTCGCGAACACATCCCACCCGTTCACAAAACAACAATTAAACTGCCATTGTCATTAAATATATCCCGAAAGCAGTTAAGCTAATAGTAACCTACGTTTTATTCTAAATTTAAAACCAATCATAATGCAAAACTTCGTCAAAATCCGTTCAGTACGTTTTGCTTGTAAGAAGTACGAACATTGCCCAAACTTTTGCATTTATAATATTAGTACGATTTATAGTAATTAAATGCAAATACTTTGCTCGATTTCAGTCGCAAGCGGGGAGCAAAAACTTCGGATTCCATGTTGGTCATGCATCGGACAAGCACTCTTTAATTTATAGTTAGTTTTTGGAGGCTCGCAATGCAGACAGCCTGCTGCTTTCGCCGGGAGCTGTCTCCGATCCCCCGCCCTCCCCCTTCACCTCTACCCCTTCCCCCTCCCAAAGATCCCAGATCCCGTCGGTCACGGACCCCGTCAATCTCCACACTACTGGATAAGTACCCTCCCAGATCTCAACACATTAATCACGTATTATACATATGCGCGCGCGCACACATACGCAAACGCGCGCCCACTGAATCACGTCACATGAACCAGAAAATCGTGAAAAAATAATTCCGAAAAATGTTGCATGAAATTTAAAGATTCGATCGAATCACGAATGGAAAGTATCTTTACGATACTAACAATTGACAATATTGCAATCAATATTTTATATACGTAGGTTGGTGTATTGTTGAGTGCAGTCATTGTGCCCGTGAAAATTAATCTTATTGGCTTAGATCAGGCACAAAGAACCTCGTGCCGCTCGCGAGTTCTATTACAGATTCGATATATATAATTACGTTTTTAAATAGTTTTTTTTTTCGCAGGGTGGCCTACGTACCTATCTGTATTAAAACGTCAAAGTAAATAACTTGTTAGCTGCAATCTCATTTCTGAGCGATTGGATATTATGGTACAATGGCGGACGTGATTGGTGAGGTAACGGTGCGGCGGCGGCGGCGGATGCGCGGGCGCAGCTCGGCGGGTAGCTTTGACCGGCGTGACTGGCGCTGGCGTAACCCAGCAGCTTATGACAATACACTGTACTCTTGAGGGGGGAAAAAATAATAATAGGTGTAATCATAGCGATCAACATAAGCTCTCTAAATCGAACGCGTGATGAAGTATAGTTTTGGTACCGTTTTCATTATGTTGAGAAAGGGAATATATTAAAAACGGAAGCGTTGCAGCAATGCCTGTTCATCGAGTACGAAACAAAAAAGAATACTGTAAAAAGATAGAGAAATACTTTTGCATTTTCACGAAAGTAAGTTTTCATCGTGTTGGTAGGAATAACGTTTGTATTTTTCATGAAACTGTTTATCAAATTTAGGCTTACAGCAAATTAATTCTATGAGAAATAATTTAATTTAATATGACAGACTTCATATAGCAATTCTGTTGTAAGTAAAATAAATTCCTTTAAGTATGTTTCCCTGTAAAGATAAAAACAGCTTCGCGACAATCAGATTCCGTATGACTAAGACCAAAGATCTCTATTTTTCCGAACCAAAAAAAAAAACATCAATTATCTAAGCCAAAATAGTAACATGCAAATTGGTATCTCAAACTGACGTCTCAGGTTTCTAATTTTCATCATAGAATAGTCGATAACGGGACACAGAGAGAGATATACAGGTGATGATACACCACGCAACTGCGCAAGTTGTGCCAGCGCTTCTCAAACGATTACTTACTATACTTTAAAAAAAAATCAAAAGTACATATAAAAAAAAATATAACGACACTTGTCTTTGTGTTCTTTTTTATGTTGTTTGCTGATCGCGAAATGAAGCTGATGCATTATTTTCAATATTCGACGTAGAATGCATTTAGGACATATTCGAAGTAACAAGGCTTTTTCTTCGGCTTTATTTTAGGGTCCCAAATCATACCAATATCTTTACAAGCATGTCAAAATAACAACGATGAACTGAAGTCTGAAACACTTTAAAAGACAGTTGATAATTTGTACGTTTCGTTTGGTTCCTAATTAACCTCTGAGAGTCAACAAGTCTTTGACCAAAAACGCATCTACCAATCAAACACACTTCATCGCTAAAGTACCTTATCACTCAGCGATCCCGAGCAAAATGTTGAGTACCTCTGTACTGGACAAAGAGTTTGGCGCGTGGCGCGACGGCGTCCCCCCGCGCCGTACACTTTTGTCATATCACGCCATAAATTGGACCACGGATCGCTTTGACTCCACGTACGTGTGTAATTGCACGGATTATGTACTGCTGGAACCTGCTGATGACGCTCGAGATCTCTGTATAAGTAGGTAGGTACATTTTCTTTTCAAACGGCACGAGCCAATCTCATTGTGTGTACACTTTTATTATTGATGCGTTTTTTGTATAATTTTAATTTTGAGGCGGTCGTATTAAAGTAACTACTATTGTGGTAAGGTAAATCTTAGAGAGGAAAACGTCAACTTTCTTTACGACGACCGGAATGGACTAGTGGTCAGGGCAATCTAGGACGACGGCCGCGGGTTCGGTTCCCGCTGCCGTCATAATGTGATGTGCTGAGGCTTTTAATTTTGTTCTGTGTGTTTTTATTTAATAAGTCCCTCCACACTTGTACAGGGCATTCTAGTTTGGGATCAGGTAACCGTATGTGTAATGTCTTGGGATATTATTATTACTAACCACAAATTACATACTTTAAACTCAAGTCTGCATTCTTTAGTAGGGTGAAAAGAAACATTGGAGTCGTGATGATGAGGGGCTCAGAGCACCTGCCTCTAAAAGGACGCTTTAGTGATTTGAACTGAAAAATGATCTATGTACCTACCTAAATTATTAAAAAGTTTACAAGTATATAATATACACACATCAAAAGTGTCTAGGGATCAAGAACATCTTTAGCTCTAAAAAAATCTAATTTATTTAAATCAAATCTAATCTTCTGGATTGGTCTCCTACCTAATTCCCCATGCCTGAATCAATTACTTATCACCACATTTTGAATAAATTATGAATGAATTCAGTTTTTAATTATCATAAATAATTTAATTTTAAGAAATGGCGGATTTAATGCTATTCCATCTACCAGTCAACCCAAGTTGTGGTGAAAAAGCTAAGTAGTAAAAGTTATACCTATAAAAAATCCAGAAACTTTCAATTATTTTTTTCAGTTCCCGTATTTACTTAGCGACACTTGCAACAGCAATTTTATTGCCAACGAGAACAACCATCTGATAGTAAAGAGCGTGATGCAAACGCGTAAGTAATTCATAATCAAAGAACAATAATTAAACATTTAATTACTTACTTCATATCATTGCAAGATGTCGGTATAAGATAGCTGTATGTTGTGAGTAAACACTTAGTTAAAATGTTACTTGCAACTTTTGTTACTAATTATGGCAGAGGTTCCCAAACTTACCTTATCTACTGCCCGCTGTAGAAATAAATAAGACTTTAGCGCCCACTGTTTTACATGAAATATTGAAAAAATTGCAAATCAAACAAATTATAAGTACTAAAACTGCAAATGAAACAAGTTATTGTAAGCTATAGGTATTAGCAGAGTGAATATAGTATATGGATATCTTACCGCCCTCCTTCACGCTTGCATCGCTCAGGGCGTATTTGTCCACTTTTAGAAAGACTGGACTATGGTAGCACATTAAGTTTTTGTCCGGTTTGACATTTACCCCATGATCAATATAAATGGTGTAACTTATACTAATGTTATCACAGGTCTATCAGATCTACCTACTGGACTTTGTTATTCCTTATGTATGGCTTACCCGGTAGGTTTTGTATAGCTTATTAGCCGGTTCCTCGCGAAATGCTTTATTAGCAATAATTTCTAACAAACGCGTTAAGGATTTATTGTGAAACTTACTCGTCTTTAAAGAATTTTAAGATGCTACTGACCGCAAATTATTATTATTTGTTAATCATTATAAATTGATTAAGTCTAGCATTAAGCTTGATCGGCCATTATGAATTATTGTGTAATATAATTATGTAAAAAATACATACAATAACTCCCTTCAATGCTAATGTGGGAAAGGTTGAGGCATGGGCATTTTACTGCTCACATTTCGCCCTAAGTAAACCTTACAATATTATAGATGGAAGGCCATATTTATAGACGTCACCCACCTTATGATATCGGAGTTTTACTCATGATATTTTACTTCACTTTAGGAGGATTCTGCGTCGTGAACTATAGGTACTAAAATAGGTCCTTAAAGTCCATACCTTCTACCATGCCTCTTGATTCTATAACTCAGAGTAAGAAGGATAAAAAACCGTGTGGTGACGTGAAATAGAATACATGTGTCACCACCTAAGCAATTCCCGTCGTAGGGGTCATAAAAGGTGACCGAGGGAACTCTCCAGAGGACGGGCAGCAGCGCTCTCGTAAGTTAAAACACAACACCACTGCGATCGCCAACCCGCCTAAGCGTGGCGATTATTGGCTTTTCCCCCAAATGATAACGAAAGTCGAGGAGGCCCTCATCCAACAGTGCGCGTCATGTGGCTGATGATAATGACGAAGAAGGATAATATATATCAAAGAAAGACCTCATAGGAAAGTAAATATATGATTTACTTCGTTTCCGGGATTAAATAATTAATCTTTATGACGTATAAATCTGTAATTTTCTAGCTAGATTTGGTAGCTGGCTTCGATACGGAAAGAATACATCTACATGTTTGGAAGCTGACTACGAACAAGTTAGTTAGACTAAGAGAAAAATCTACTCAGGAAGATCCTCTGCCTACTCTCCTTAGGGATTAAGAACTGCGACATTGTATTTACATAATCATAAAACAAGGAGTAGTTCTTTAAAAAAAAAAGCAGAAACAATAAAAAAAATCAATCACAGAAACTTTCCTCTATCGAAATCATTTTCCGATTTACGTAGTGAGTGTATTCGATATCAGCTCGCCAAGGTAATACAATTTTATCGCTTAAACAATAATCCGTGATACAGATTAGCGTGTGAAAGGGGAATATTTATAAACACCGCTATCGATATAATCGAATAATCGAATAATACTTGTGCATAATCGATTATGAACACATTCTTTGGCGTATGCAGAACGCACGTACTGGTATATTACAACAATGACATTCGGTTATTCGTTACATATTTCTAGAGTGCGATTATTCATTACTGAAATAACTGACCTTCAGAAATCAATACATAGAATGAAACAAAGTCGCCACCCAGTGTCTGTCTCTGGGTATGCTAAAATTTTCAAAACTACGCTATGGGTTTTGATGCTGTCTACTTTAGTACATAGAGTCATTTTAGTGGAAGGTACATGTATAATACACTATCTGACTCGGCACACGCTGTTTTGCTTATATACATTATTAACAGTGTTTCTCTATAAAAATAATCTAAAGAGCTATATCTATTAAAGAAAACCGCATCAAAATCCGTTGCATAGTTAAATAGGGAAGACAGCGGGAGTCGACTTTGTCTTATACTACGTAATGATACATAAAATAGCAGTGAAACACTGTTAATTATGTACATTGTCAAAACATCGTTTGACAGGTCAGATAGTAAAATTACAAATACTAACCACGGTTAGTTTTATTACATAGACCAGTGCTAGTAGGTACAATACTTGAAAAGGTCAAGTTGTAAAAATACGGACAAAATATAAAGTTAATTATTTAATTATTAATGAATACGGAAGTAACTAAACTTATTGACAGGTCGTTTTAAGAAAATAAGCATTTCTAAAAATATTTATTTGTTGTTATTTTCAGGTAATATTTTACAAACTTCACACCACCGGTTTGTACTGACTGCAACTTTATAATACGCCGAAAGGAAAATGAGGGCGTGACTCCCCACACATAGTAAACGCCCCTGAGATTTATTAGACGTAGCAATCTTGACGACTGATAGACAAGTGGTCAGGGCACATCTGTGCCCTTGGACGTAGTGGCTCAGGCTGTTCCGGGGGCACCGGCAAAACGCGGGAGCGGTCACCGTGGGGTTCAAATGGGTGCGAGTCCCACATAACCCCGCCGCTGTCCCCGTTAGCGTTGGGGTATCCATAACGGATTTCCCCACGATAAAAAAGGGCAACTCTGTGTGTCCACATGTTTTATGTATACGTATATTATCAGTCTCTAGCACCTAGTGCAGGGTCCCGGGATGTAAGTTACGTTACTAGAGACAAAATATAATGAATTAATATACTCTTTACATTACAAATGTAAAATTGACAATGGTAAGATTGCAAAAGGCGACCTTTAACTCAGAGCGATTTCTTCCAGGTAACCTTATTCAAAGACATGATGGAGCTTAACTTATTTAATACAGTAATGGGTAGTGTGTGTTGCTATCTGGTTGAGTATGTTCTAATCTAGTACTCAAATAATAAGGATAGATAAATACCTTGAAAATATACATAATTATAGTACAAATATTTACGAAATATTTACGAATATAAATATTTTACATAAATAAGAAATAAATATACTGTATACTTCATTGTTTATTTTTTTATTATTCAATTTGAATTAATATGTACCGACCGGCATGTACCGGTCTTTACCAAAATAATTTGATTATTTCATAATTACGATACTGTTGAGGCCAGAGATTTGTAAACTTACAAAAATACATTACAAATACATACATAATACAGTACATAAATAAAACATAGAGATCTGGACATCAAAAACCTCGGTACTTTGTATCGGAGGCGGGTAAAATACCCTTAACCGAGTTAGTGACAAGTACGCTGAGCATACTACCCTCATACGAATAAAAAGCGTAACATGTCATGGAGCATATGCTTCATTATTGAATGCGCTTGAATCATCAACATCATAATCAGCCTATACTTGTCAACTGCTGGACACAGGCCTTGAATATTTTCCCAAACACATTAAGAATTGTACCCTTTGGTAACAAACTAGTCTACCTCGGTCGCAGTGGCGTGCTGCACTGGCTTTTACGACAAGGTAGGCAGTAATCCCCAAGGATTGACACCTATGTATAGGTAACTTGTCTTTACGAAATATAGGTACCTGCTTATCTACTCTCCCACAAAACACAGGACCTTCGT
>SJJU01013750.1:0-21394 GCA_012932125.1 Conopomorpha cramerella
TGCATTACAATGAAATGGGATATAGCCTAGTCGTTTGAGATCTGGTATATTTAATGCCGCTCTAATAGGACTCACAGTGGTGGGATAATTTTGGATGACATGCCATGACGAAAATAGTTTGAAATTGATATTGCTTACCTGTATTGTCCATGCCTTGACCTCATCAGCTCCAGCCGTGAAGAAGTACTCCAGCTGCAGCGCTTTGTAACCCTGGACGATGATTTTGTCCAAAGCACTGAAATTAAAAACAATGATTGTGTTTATTACGAGTATGCATGTAGTCTATAGATATTATGATGCCTATTTTCCTTACTATACAGTACTTACAACATCATACCGTTATCCAACAAACTCGTTGCATAAATGCTTCAACAGAAACAAAAGACTTGCTATTGATTCACAACACTTGCTATTGATCCAACGGAGACATGCAAGGACATGTTCTCCCAAAAATACCTGTTGTTTTGCGGTTCGCATAAACATGGAGGCTGGCAGTGTAAGCGGTAAATACTCAGTTAACCTTCCTAGCTGAGCGCTGCAATGATAACAAACACATAATAAAGCGCTAGGATTTGTTAAAATAAGCGAAGTCGTGTTTTTCTGTCGTCACTGAGGCCCTTATTGTAAGAAAAACAATTAAAAAATGTAATGATTGAAGCGCATTAGACTTTTTTGGTACTTGACATTCGAGTTGGAAATAGCATTAACTTACCTGTAGTGCAATTCTCGTATTTTTGCTCGATCACGTTTTGGTTTAGTTTACGCTCGAGTTTAGTCGAGTTCAAAAATTACCAGAATACCGTTTGTTTGAGAAGAGTAATTTTAGTTTGTTCACGAGAATACGCTTTGACGATAGCGAGTCGTTTGACGTACTATTGAAATTCGATAGTAACACGAGAGTGATAGTAACAAGAGAGTTTGGACTAAGTTGAGACTTTTTTAGTATCGACGAAAATACGAGAATTACACTACTGAGTAGTACTTCGTTTAAGTTTCAGAATATGGACCTTAGTCACGGCTGAAGTTATTTTTTTAAACGCCAGTGAACAAGCATTTGACCACTATCCTACGTGATGTCAAGCAGCGATGTGGTCTACAATAGAGCACACTCTCTCACTCTGTTTGTTTAGATACTGTATAGGAACTTGACTGTACTCACCTAGTGACGTTGTTTTCCTTGAGGAACGCTTTCCGCTCCTCGGGCTCCATCTCCAGCAGTTTGTACTCGAACACGCCCGAGAAGGGGATGAGCGGCGCGCCCGGGTCGTTCTTGTCGATCCATTCTTTCAGTTTAGGCAACCTAAAAAAGATTGGAAAATAATAAACTGTACATCAAAACTAACTAATACTAACTTGCACACTTAAAAAGCCAAAGTTATCATCAGAATGGCAATTAGAAGAGCAAATCAGTAATTTTGTCGCTAAGTCAGTATTTTGGTTAGGTTAGACTTTTTTGATGCACGTTTAAATTGTACATCAAAATTACTAACTTGTACACTTAAAAAGCCAAAATTATCATCAGAATGGTAATTAGAACAGCAAATCAGTAATTTTGTCGCTAAGTCAGTATTTTGGTTAGGTTAGGTTAGACTTTTTTGATGCACGTTTAAATACTATCCAAAAAGATTATGTAAAATGCTTTATGATTAAAAGGTTTATACACTTATTCAACATCTTAGTAAGTAGACTTAAGCTAATAATATTTATCAATCATCGTTAAGTAAGTCATCGTTTTTGACGGTCAGTAATTAAAAATGTATAGACGCCGGTAATTTACGCAACGCTCCGAGGCTTTAAATAAATAAAAATAGATATTTTTTTAATGAAACGCGCACAGACATTATAACTCAATATTGTTCACCGGGTATATATTAAATAAATAATAAGATGTCATTAGGTTAAGTGTGCTAACATAGTGTATAAGCTTTTGTATTAACACAGTGGATCTTTGCTGTCCTTAAATAAATATATTATTATTATTATATAGTCAGTCTACTCGTCACCGGAACGCATGCAACAGCGTCGAAACGTCGAGTAAAATAACAAAGGTACGCTCGAGCTTGTCTTTGATTATATACGCGCCTACCCGGTGAACAATATTATTGAGTTAAAATAAAAATAACTGAATACCAGACAGCTATGAGATCCATTATAGTTAGTAACGACGAGTAGGTATGTTAGTAACTTGCTTTAGCACTGTTTTCGTTGTTATACTTATGGCGTTTTGAGTGTTTTAACAGCGAAAACTCCAATCGTTTTAGAAATTAGTGAGTTTTCCACATCCATGACAATGATGGTGTTTTAGTCTCTTCACCACACTATGAGATGCAATAAAATGCGTTACTTAAATATAAATTTACATACCATTTATTTTTCTTCCTAATATAGTCCTTTTCTGATAAATTCACTAAATAGAGAGCCGGCTTCGACGTCAAGAACAGGTACTTGTTCAAAATTTCTATCTGTAATTAAAAAAAAAAAAATGTTATAACACCATTACATTACCGATTCGTTCTCGTTATAACAATTACTTAGTGCTCATCAATAACACTAAAGGAACGTCGAACAATACTCGTAGAACAGTTTCATTCCTTAATATTCCCATACCTACACCATTGTGGGTACTCACCACAGATTACCTCTATTCCATTTTCTATAAATAAATAAATATTTTTACAACACACACATTGCCTTCATCCCATGTTAAGTAGCTAAAGCACTTGTGTTATGGAAATCAGACAACGAGATACATTTTCTTATATATATATATTTTCATTTAAATATCTACACTTATATAAATAAAACACCCAGACACATCCAACAAGTACTTTAAAGGTCATCACATGTTGGCGGTGGGAATCGAACCCACGACCTTACGGAGCAGAGGCAGACATGCTGACGACTTCACCAACGGGCCCGTCGAGGTGAAGGCGACCGTTTAATACGTCTATATGTACATACATATTATCATTTTTATACTTACGTCATTTGCACTCCAATCACCAAATCGGATATGTTTCTTCTCGTCCACTAAAATTGACTTGATCTTCAACAGAGTGTCCTGAAAACATGAAAAAGATAATTAGCGAAAGCGTATTGATACCAACGCAGTATAGATAGCACAAAAACAGACAAGAAATTAGTACCTACGGGCTCTCTTTTAGGTATTTAAATAAAAAATAAGAAAACTAAAAAATTAAAAACCTAAAATCAAGACAATCGAAATTACATTACAGTTTGGTAGGCAAGTATGTGCATAATATGCACATCATTAAAAAGTTGAATAATCGTCGTACACTTACATACACTTCACGCCTATCTCCCAGAGGGGTAGGCAGAGATTACAGATGTTCATTTGTCACGTTTCTGACATATCCCTTTCGCTTAATCTAAATTCATATATATCTTTATACATAATCGCTGAATGTTTCTTTACATAAATTCTCTCGGTAAAATTAACACTCTATAGTCGGTAAAATGAACAGTCGTCTACAGTCTGTTAATTTTATCGAGAGAGTATTATTCGATCGTCTAGATGTTGATGATACGGGGCTTTTTCCGCAGCTCGACGTTCGATGCGCCTATTGTGCGTGTACGATTCGGCCTTCTAACAAGCATCACATGGTCGGAATACTTGGTTCATCATAATAACTGACATAAGCAGCCCAACATTTCCCGTCATGGGGGTCGTAAGAGACGACCGAGGGAGCTCTCCAGAGAACGGGCAGCAGCGCTCTCTTGAGTTAAACCACAACACCAACACCACTGCGATCGCCAACCCGCCTGCCAAGCGTGGCGATTACTGGCATTTCACCTCAAATGGCGGATCTAATTGGGGGAGGCCCTCGTCCAGCAGTGGACGTTATGTGGCTGATGGTGAATAACTGACATATTCGGGTTTGAGTTTCTTATCGTTCCCGCGGTTGACGACCCGGTCGAGCTTCTCAATGTCCTTGATGAGCTGGTCCTCGTCCTTGAGCCGGAGCTCCTCGCCGATGGTCTCGAGGTCGCGCACCGGGTTCACCTCGCCGTCCACGTGGATCACGTCCTCGTCGTCGAACGCACCTTTACACAGTGGATGAATCAATACATAGGATAAAATAGGATAGTATTTAAACGTGCATCAAAAAAGTCTAACTTAACCTAACCAAAATACTGACTTAGCGGCAAAATTACTGATTTCGTCACCTAATTGCCATTCTGATGATAACTTTGGCTTTTTAGGTGTGCAAGTTAGTAATTTTGATGTACAGTTTATTATTTTACGATAAAATATAGTCGCTTTCCGCTGTCTGTCTCGATGTATCATCATCATCAGCCACATAACGTCCACTGCTGGACGAGGCCCTCCCCCAATGAGATCCGTCATTTGGGGTGAAATGCCAGTAATCGCCACGCTTGGCAGGCGGGTTGGCGATCGCAGTGGTGTAGTGGTTTAACTCACAGAGAGCGCTGCTGCCCGTTCTCTGGAGAGCTCCCTCGGTCGCCTCTTACGACCCCCATGACGGGAAAAGTTGGGCTGGGATGGTGACACATGTATTCTATTCGCCGTCACCACACGGTCCCGATGTATGCTTATACTTTAATATTACGCAAAGGATTTTGGTGTGTTTTTTTTGTATTATAGTGATTCTGGAGGAAGATTTATTTGTACAATAGTCACGTATTTTATCGCCGGTGCAGTGAGAATAACGTCGTAACCTAATGATAAATGTGACTTGAAATTGGGACCTCATATGTACATTCATAAAACGCCTGGTTCGACAAGAAAATAATAGTCAGTAAAAGAAATTGCTAAGAAATAATTAGGTTGTCATCATAATGGACTTCATTTGGACATTGTAATAATCAATACATAGTATAAAACAAAGTCGCTTTCCGCTGTCTGTCTGGTTGTTTGTCTTCTTCTTTAAAACTAGGTAACGGATGTTGATGCGGTTTTCTCTAATGGATAGAGTGATTTTTGAGGAAGGTTTATGTGTATAATACATGCATATAGAGGTAATAGTAGAGAAACACTGTTATTAACGTATATTGGTAAAACAACGTTTGCCGGGTAAGCTTGTATATTATAAATAAAAATAAAAAATGTCGATAGCCATTCCGTGTAACCGGGATACGGAAGATTTTACACCATTAAAAAAATATCTAATGTCAAGCGGAGCAAATACAACTACGGGGCTAATGCCACTTCCTTTTATGGAACCAATATCCAGTGATGTTTAAAGTTGCATTGCTTGACTATATGCACTTTAATTAATTACTATTACTTACGACATAAATTAAAGATGGCGTCACAAGCCTTGATGTGTGAGAGGAAGGCGTTGCCGAGCCCCTGTCCCTCCGCGGCGCCCTTCACGAGGCCGGCTATGTCTACCACGTTCAGGAATGCCGGCACTTTGCTGCAAAATAGTCAAAGTTTATTCTGGCTGAAAGACCAGCGGCTGTCCGTTACTTGATCCTAAGTCTCCTCTTCGCTGACAAGCACAGCCTGTGGATACTAATTTATGTAACGATTTTTCATATTTTTCTTTTATTTTATGTGATAATTGCATAATTTTAAGACAGAGAATAAATGTATTTTCTTGTCCTGGTTTTCCAACTTGCCAAGCTATTTGAAAAACGCGTGTGGGAGAATACTCTCTGCCATATTTCGTGATACTAGTACGACCATTTTTCAACTATCCACCTTGTGGTTGGTATTAGGGGGTATAGCTTAAATAATAAGTTAGCAAAGTACCTGGCGTTTAGCTAAACGTATAGATACAGGTAAAGCTAGCGTAGTGACATTTTACGTCCCGGGCCAGCACCAGAGTAATATCTTGTCTCACGTCATAATCAATTAGTACGAAAAAAAAAATATTAAAGTAATAATAATTAACCTTGCGGGTTTGTGGTACTCGCAGAGATAATCAAATCTCTCATCAGGCACCGGTACACGACGTGCTGGAACAAATCGTCAGTTTGGTTAGAAAATATCTATCAATTCTCCCACAAAATTTGTGACTAAAAAGATAAAACACCACTTACACTGTTATAAATAATTCCTTAGGAAATGAAGACATACATTTCATATTTAACTTTATTTTCAACAACATAAAATTATCATTTAATAATAAAATAATAATAATAACTAACTAAGCGTAAAAAGTATCATCAAACTTGGAAACAAACTCCGGTATAAAAACTGTTACGGGATTAGAATTAGAACTGGAAGCTGTAGATGCCTCAATACCAAATGTTGTGGAAGTGACATATTTATTTTTAGGACAACAAACAGGGTAAGAAGCGAATGGATTGTCTCGAGAACGTAACTTCAAACCCGTATCCATGACAACTTTGCATCGAGCTACGTATGTCTTAAACGCTCGCTTATAAAGTGGCAAAGCTACCGGGTCAGTGTTTGGATTCTTTACTTTCATGAAAAGAGCAATGTAAATGAGACCCGATAGGTCAATGCTCAACCCAGGGTACTTGGGTCTAGCCACATTTACGTCACAGCACGCTTCGGTCAAAATAATACCAAGAGTTTGTTCTAAATATCCTAAATTCGGCAAAGTACTCAAATTAATAACTGGAAGTAAATTCATATGTCTAAAAACTACTATGTCGTGATACAAGTGTGGTTTTTGCATAAATTTCGACATGCAAGCAGAACTGCAAAATAAGTATGTCTTTTTTTCATAGCTCGCAGCTAACTTCGTATCACCACGTACAATATTCTGTAAGGGTAACCCTTCCGCATACGTCACAATGCAGACGCCGTTCTCATAGATTTGTGACAAATCGATATTATTGACGTGTACTGGTACTTCTGGAATCTCAATAAACTTATCGTCCAGATATTTCCAAGGATCTTTCAATACAGTTTCCAAATGTTCAGTACAAACACAATAAAATGCATTGTCATAAATAATAAGTCCATCCTTTTTCTCCGGGTAGTTACTACTAAGAAGTGTATTTTGATGGAAACAAACTGGACAGAAATCTTTAAATCCAGTCATTCTTTTGAGAAATGAGTCTTTAGAAATGTTCATCGCCTCAGCAGGAACTGCGTTTTGATTCACATGTTTCAAGTAATAACTTATTTTCGGTTTCGAGTTTGAGATCACTCTCAAAGAATCCTTCAGTATCTGCCAGCGAGACGTATTGCCGTCAATAGTTTCCATTGAGTTGTAATTGTCTTTGATCCAATCTTTTACTTTATAAGAGGTTTTCTTCCACATTGAATATTTAAGGGAGATAAGGGGCGATGAAAAGGGCGGCGTGTATTTCAATATTTCTAAATGTTTTTCATTCTGCGAGTTAGAAATACATTTGTTCTTTGAACAATTTAGATCAATCACAATCAGAGGAAATAGGCCATCTTTAGAAAGTTGTAACGCTTCCGCGGGTGTTTCAGGGAATCCATCACAGATAAATCCGTAAGTTTTATGTATATGGTGAACTATCACAAATGTTTGGACCGCCGCTGAGATAAGGTCGTATGAGATGATTTCACCCATCGTTAATTTAGCAGAAATCTTCGTACCTAATTCAGTCCAATACATGTTGTCCAGAATGTATCTTATACAAAATCCTCTTGACAGTGGAAGCATATTGTACCTTTTAGCAATACTGGCCACCAGTGAGCTTTTTCCAGACTTAGGAGGTCCAATGACACTTATACCAAATGGAAATTCTATGTAACATTTAATATCGTTTCTCAAGATATACTTCAGAGGATCATTTCTAAATTTCTTGACATTTTCTTCATTACAAATAAAATATAAGTAGGATCTATGTAAAATTGGGTACACAGTGTTTTTCTTCTTACTAAACTTGTAAGGATTCTGAATACAATCAGGATTTTCATAAAAGTACACTGGACACATACGATAAAACTTACTAAGAAAACAAAAACCTTCCATAAGCAAAATTTCAGCCATATCGACATTGATGACGAAAGTTTGTTCTAAATATGATTGGTTTCTATTTCTTATGTTTGATAATTTAGATAAAATCGATCTGACAACTTTATCGACGGGTTTTGAGCCGTTTATTGAAATTATTTTAATGTTATTTTCAGATAACATATCCTTCAGTCCTTGTAAATGTTCATTATCTACTTCATATACAGCTTCAATCCGAGCATTTATGCGGTCACGAGCTGCTTCAGAGTTCTCCCATACATTTTCATCTTTTGGTTCGGGAAATTGTTCGATATATTCATTATAAATTTTAAAAAGATGGGTGTTAATTTCGTCTAAAGCATCTGGCTTCGGTTCATCTGGTTCTGATTCATTAATGATACTTGCATATGCAACACTACTTCGGGTGGGTTGTTCGTGCCCACAAACTTCATCAATTATATCTTCTAGAATTACTTTTACCACAACATCTTTCATAAATGATTGCAACCATTCTTTTTTTAAAGACACCATTTTTTTAAGTGCAACATTTTTTGCAACAGATAATTGTTCTTTCCAAGTTTTGAACATGACTTGTGACAGTCTTGACACTGAATCTTCCGAAGAACTTTCCAACTCTATGATTAAATCAGGGATACAAAAATTTGCTACCATATCGTCGACATCAGCAGCTAATTTGGGATATCCATCGAGTACGAATCCATTTTCTTCATATGGTCTGTCAAACCAGAGCTCTTTTATTATTTTTCTACTAAATTGAGGTTGCAGTGGAGATCCATTTTCCAAGTAATTGAATACCATACGACGTAATGCCATTTCATTGGAGAGTAAATTATTTTCCATATCCAAATTTTCTTCGTCGACTTGAGCATCATCATCAGCAGTTTCATCTGCATAAGGAACGTCTACGAAAATGTTTTCGTATTTTCGTCCTACTTTCTTGAAATGTTTGGGAATTAATAAATCATTAAGACATTCTGTGAAATCTAGGTGCATTATCCCTAGTTCCTTTGCAATGAGTTTTGATAACGTACTTCTTCCACTTCCTATGCAGCCAACGATGCATATCCTGGGCTTACGAATATTTTTAAACGGGTTTGTATAGAACTGATACTTAGTTGGGTCAAATTTAAATAATTCAATAAATTTCTCTTTGCAGAAAAAATTTACTTTGTTATTGTATTTCAAAGTAAAGTCGGGTTTTCCTTCCCACAAAACACCATAGTCCTTGAAGGCAATTGGACAGTAATGTCCCGTTTCGCACAAAAAGCTTTTATCGTTACTGAAGACATCTTTAGGGGTGTCTTCGTCTTCGTCTGGTTCTTGGTGGTCGTCATCATTTGATGTACAATTCAAGCAGTAAGTTTGCCGGAACTTCGTTAGTACTTCTTCCATTATCTGCAAGTCTGTCTTTTCAGTTTTAATTTCTCCTCCTCCTTCCTCTTCAGATATTTGTCCCATTTCAATCTCTACATATAATTTGAATTTTGCATCTAGCATTGATTTAAGAGCATTGCAATCCTCACGCAACAATTCCAACGATTCTGAAAAATAAGTCGTTAAAGTCGATGCTTCTTGGGCTAGATCACTTTCGGACCACACTGCTTGTAAAATATCACGAGCAATAATGTTCATATCTAATTCGATATCTTCTTTGAAAGATTTGGTCAGTCTTCTGATATTAAGTAATGGATCATCAATTATTTGAAACCGTTCAGCATAGTTTTTGGCGATCCTTTGTATATTTATATAGCTGTTTATGATGTCTTCATCAATATCTCTATTTTCGACTAGCATTATCGTGTAATCTGGCATTAAATCTTTGTCGTTCAATAAAGCCCAAAAATCTTGTTCAGTTGGAAAACCATCAATAATCCATTTTCCATATTGTTTGTCATTGTTTGTTTCTTCACAGACTTTATTGTCTATATCAGCTATTATTGTAGAAATCTCTGTGATCAATTCAAAAGCTGAAGGATCAATTTCTTTCTGTAGATCATTGGCTGCAATGTAAGCCATGATACTTTCTTTTACATCAAAATCGTCTATTAGGGGTACTAAAGGCTTAGGCGTTTCAGTTATTAGATTTATAGGTGCATATTTCATCATCAGATCTTTGTCGTTAAACACATTTTTACAATCCTCGATATTATCTATGAATGGAAATTCTAATAATTCTTCCTTCGCATTCAAAACACTATCTAAAGTGACTTCATCTTCAATTTGTTCGGGATTATTTTCATTTGCAACAAGTTCTTGTTGTACTGTATATTTATTAAATAAAAACATGTATTTCTTCAGTGCTAATTTTGTGTGATTAAACCATTTGTTTAAAGAGTTATTTCTGGTTTGTTCATCTCCTTCCCATTTGTCAAATCGTGCTTGTTCGACAGTACCTATTATTTGAGGCAAAATTTGTTCAGCGTGTTGATAATATTTTCGTTTTTGTTGCTCAAACAAAAATGATTTATAATCTATCACATGTGCATCAAATATCCAAGACAGGCATTGGGAAACCATTGTCTTCCCACTAAGCCTTGATCCAGACACAATTATTCTACAAGTTGGTTCTAAATATTCAATTTTAAGGTATGGCCTGGGATTGCGGCAAAATTTGATTAGAGAGTCTAATGATGATAGCAAGTAAACATGATTAAAGAAAGTAACGGCGAATTTGGGCTTTCCAATTACTGAAATTCTTTTTTTAAGCTGGACTGGACATCTATTCACCCACGGGGAAGGGTTCCTGCGGAATATGACAGCGCCACTCCTAATGATGTTCATTTCTTCAACAGATCTCCAGAATTCGTCCAAATCATCTGGAGGATCTTGAAGATACAAGGGCTCTGGAATAACTACATGTGGTATAGGGAGATACAGTAGCCTTTCTAAGATGTTTTGTGTAATTTCGTGGATGCTTAAACGGCCATCTATTTGAATAATATATTTCGGGTCGAAATCTTTCAGCTTTTCAATAACATTGTAATAAATATGTTCCATATAATTGCAAAGCTGTTCGGTTGAATGTTTGTGGAAATTTAAGGGCATTTTACAACCATATTTTGAAGGTGGAAAAGATCTATCTGTTGGGCTTATAAATTCATCAATTGAGTATTGTGGTGGCCACTCAGTGTTTGTTGATGTTTTTCTTGGAAATGTATCAATAACATAATTGCTGTTGGCATAATTAAATGACTTATTTTTAATCTTAGTGATAACATCCGCATCTGGACAGGTTAAGTATATAACAATGGTAGGTTTCATTGTTAAATTCATGATTTCTTCAAATTGTTCTAAATGGACTGCTTTCACAGTTTTATAGACAGGCTTTTCCTGCAATATTATATCAGAACATGTTTCCAATATAAACTTTGGAAGCTCTACAATTATTTCCTCTTCTTCATCTGCATTACCCAACTCAAGTTCTTCTTCTTCCTCATTTTCATTATCATCATCTTCTTCACCCAGATTGCTAACAGACAGATTTTGCTCTCCTTTGCTTTTAGATTTTTTCTTTTTCAAGTTTAACAAGAATCCCTCTACTACTTCTTCAGATAATTTCACAGATTCCTCAGACACCAGAGGTTTCACAAAATATTTTTTGGTTCTATTTGCCAAAATCATGGGAAATCCAGACATTACATATCCTCTATGCTTCACAGCTGGAGATTCTATTTTTTCCTTTAGTAGTAGCAGTAGATGAGTAAAGGAACAAACTCTGTTATGTTGCATGTTAAACTGAAGACATTTTCCTGTACAACTTTGTTGATCAATTTCATCTTGCAGCAAGTTTTTGGGACATAGATGAATGCAATTTTGTTTTTTCGAAATTGTTTCTCCAATAGAAAATGCACCAAGTCCAGGTTTGTTTAGAATTAGGTAGCATGGAGGACTTTCCCTCAGGTATAGCTCTTGCACATCAATATCTGTGAAACATGTGTCATTGTATGACTTGTGTAGCAGTGGTGCTTCAGTGTTATTCACACCTATAGCAGTCACTGCTAATGGTGGTGTACTTGGTGCTATTGGTTTTGTTACATCAATGCTTCTATGGAGCACTTCTTTGTTTATGGCGACATCAAGTACATTCAATTCATCTTTAATCTTAACATTTTTATTGTAAGCTACAAATTCAGCCATTGTAAAATAGTATAATGTATACAATTACATTTTTTGACACATAAACTATTTGTAAATAAATATTGCTGGCTTGTCAGTTTTTTATGACATTTGAGTGTGGTAATATTTTGACAGTTAGTGCGTGTAGTTATTACACAAAAAGATTATAAGGGTGTTTTCTATGTTGCATTAAAACTCATTAGAAAAAATAAAGATTATGGTTGAAATTATTTATTGTCTCTGAGGGAGACAAGTGTGAAAAATCTATTATAATAACAATTCAGGGGTCAGTTTAGCCCATAAAATATTAGCCTGAGGGCTAAATTGAACATATACATTTTTGTGGATAGTCATCTCGACTTATTCATTTATAGATTGTACAGTGGGCTAAGTTAATTCTTTTGAACCACTTTAAAGACCATTAAGAATGTGAATTTTATCTATTTCTTTTCTCAGTTCAGAGCCTACATTGTACCTTTTCTTATTATTGATAGCATACTTCATGCACTGTGGCCCAAGCAAAAATATAAATATGTTTTGTTTTTGTTGGCTAAGTTATGTTGTCAATGGTCAATTTAGAATAATTTTTTTTTAAATTCTTCGCAACATAATGCCCTAACAAATGGTCAATTTAGACCATGGGCACAAATTTTGTGGACTAAGTTGACTCTGGAATCATAACTACATTTGCACCAATAACAATTCATCCATACACATAAAAAAAAAAAATTTCATATTGGTTTTGGAGCCTATTCTATTTGAACAAAAAAAAAATTAAAGAGTATTAATAAAGATAAAATTGGATACTTATTCTCATTGGGGTCTATGGTGCAGAAAGGAAAATTCTCAGCTGCCGCTTGGCTCTTTGTTAACACATTGAAGAATGTAGACTTTCCAACATTTGGTACACCAACAATGCCCACCTTCAGGTTAGTGCCAACTCTCCCAATGAGAGGTTTTTTTTCAGGCTCTTCTACCTTTTTTGGTGGCATTCTGAAACATTAAATTCATTATGTCACATTCTAGTTTAAACAAAATTATGTCATTCATTTTATAAATTATTATTTTTAGTCCATTGTGCGTGTTGTGGTAGCGTTTAATTAATGTTTTGTAAGTACTAAGTACTATTATGTTTAGTGTACGACCTTGTTGGTTATCCAAATTAAATAAATAAATAAAATAGGCAAAGTAAATGATTATCTCATAGGTGACACATCTGGCTGGTAATCCTCATTTCTTCAATACTTATGTACACTTTCATTGGTATTTCTTATTCAGAATGTTAACACAAACATAAACATGAACTGAAGACCTTATGTAGACTATTAAATTGCTAAAGATATGGTTATCTACCAGCTGAAATTGATTACCAACATTGTAGATTTAGATTAGTAACTTCACTGGAAAATGTGTACTTACGTATTCACGAAGCTAATAACGAATATATCGACATTTAAATACTATTAATATAAAAAAACACAACCAAATTTTTGAGCAAACTAAGTGAGTTAAGTGGTAAATAACTTCCTAGCAGTATCATCTGCGCACTGTTGAGGTTAATTCAGTAGATACAAAAATTACTGATTCTACTTGCAGTATCTACATTCAAATTGCCGGTAAATCAGTTTCATGAGCTTCCAAAGGTTTACTGTGATAACATACTGAAGAAAAATCATATAATACCTTGAATTTTTGCCGCAGACACGGTGCACACACGAAAGCGAAACTAGTAGATTGACAGCTTTGATTCAATCGCACTGACGCATTGCTGCTTTTTTTAAATGGTTACAGCTCTTGAATAATACAGCCAAATCCCTAAGTCTAAAATAACAATGTGGCTTGCTGCAGCTTATGCGTGAATTAACAATTGCCTGCATTGCCATGATTTTGTTCTGTAATAGTGTATGTAAAGTACGCCTGTCTCCCAGAGGGGTTACAGATTTCCATTTTTCACCATCTTGACATACCCCTTTTGCTTCATCTATAGTCTTCATTTTAGCGAGAGAATTTATGCAATTGTTTCATACATTATCCCCAGTTTAGAGTACTTTTCAGGCCACCTTACAAATAACACCAATCTGGTGTCCTGAGGCAATCTATTTTGCCTGGTACATCATTTTCACAACTTTGAACCATCCTCACCATATGCAATCTCGCAGAAACCACTAAAGCATTCCCTTTTCAATCTTGGTTAAGTTAAAGGGGTAAAAAATAATATCTTCATTAAATAGTTTATTTTATTCAAAATCATTTGCACACATAAATAATAACTGCAACTACATATCACAAATACAAATTCCAGATATATAAACGTAGCCCATTGTTCAACAATTCCTTATTCATAGGTATATAAATTATTTATTATAAGGTATTATCTATATTAATTTGAATCTCCAATTAAACCTGCCCATGGAGGAGTCATTGGTGCAGGGTTTTGTAGATATGACATGACCACTGATGAAATTGACAGCATGAATGAGCTCACCATCTGAAACCAAATTTTTATCATTTAGATATGTTTAACCATACTTTGCTTAGTTAAAGAAAATTTTGAGGAAGTCTGCAATGGCTACTGATCCACGCTAAATATACTCTGGGAACTATGTAACATAAATTTGCTATGCAAGCCTTTTGATCAAAAGATATGATCTGACAGCAAATTTTCATAAGACCTAATTAATGTATGCAGTAAAACAAACCTGTTTTGTGTCATCTGACACTCTTGAATTGGCAAAGCTGATACTGGAACAGAAAACAGCTGTCCATGCACACCACTTTAAACGCATCATTAGTCCACACATTGAGAAGACCATACCTGAAAATTTTATTAAGGATTATGACATTTTATTTTAAGAGATGCATCTGTCACAAAATGTGTCTATTTAAACATTGGGGTTCATCATCGTCATGTTATCATGACGTGATGGTTCATCATCGGCCACTGGTGGACATAGACCTCCTTACATTCATATTCTTGGGCTTTTACTTTGCCTTCATTTCACTAAAACAGAGTTCTGCTTTAAAAAAATATCACACAAATAACAAAACCAATGATCATAGCATATTAAAGTAGTTGTATTTCTTTAATTTCCTACATTTTTATTTGATAAATCATCTCATCTCACCTCATTTGCATCAATCACCATTGGGCCAAAACTTCAGTCCACACTTAGCTCTAACTTTTACTGTGAGCATGATAATGTTCAATGTATGTCCAGGACTGATTACTTATTGGTGTATTAGATTCAAAAGTGGTACTTGGAGCCAATAGTACCTATGGCATTGTAAGAATATATGGAGAGTTAGTAGAACACCTGATGAGTCTTTATTCAATTAGGGTATTTAAGTACACTTTTTTTCATGGCTAGGGTACCTTTTGGAGCATGTGAAATAGACAAATAACTGAAAGCCAACAGCACAATACCTACCTAAGATATTCATATAATCTGTGGTTAGATCCTCAGCTGGTGCCGAGGTAGGTGGTGGTGGCTTGTATCCACGCTCCCTATCCGATCTTCTTGGATCCGATGAGATTTGCATCTGAAAATGAAATAGGTTATAATTCATACATCATACACGACAATTCGGGTACTAATCTGTGTTTTAAGATCAGGTAAATAGGCTTAACACATCAATTCCATTTGTTAAACAAGGTCGATAAGCTATCAACATGAACAACTCGACAAACCTTTTGAGTTTTTAGCACTGGCCCACAAATATTTGCGTCTTCGTTTTACGGCAAAGTGAAAAATGTAATGTTCTGAATATCTTGAGTTATTTTGTTCTCTATTTATTATTGATAAATCTCTCGACAAACTTAAAACAAAAACCGTGAGAAGACAACCTTCAATTCAATAGGATTTGTTGTCAGTTGTCATGTGACGTGCGTACAACGCGACTGACATTTTTTTTTTTTTTTATAATCTTTATTTTTTATAGAGGGTTTGGTACAAACAGTGACCATGTCACCCTCGTGAAGTTCACATTATATTGTTATACTTATTCTAACTATAATCCTACTTATTTTCTAGCTCTTAAACCAAACTTAACTAATTTATAGATTCTCCTTGCATCGTCTGATGTAGGATTGGCTAGTAAAGAATTTAATTCTCCAATGTTCATAAAGTTCACAGAGTTGAATACAAGGAAACCTTTGAGCCTCCGTTCTGACGCACTCATTCAACAAATGGTGGATATCTTCAATTACATTGCATTCTGAACAATTCGGTGTTTCGGATCGTTTAACTAAATGTGTAAACTTATTAAGTGGGAGATGGCCAGATCGGGTCCTCAAAGCTGTAACAACTTCCAATCTACTCATGGCGATGCTCTCAAACCATGGACGTCGTAAGATTGTATCATTAATCGTGCGGTACCAAACACCCTTCGTGAGAGATCTCTCATCAAAATGTACTTTCCATAAGGCATTACAATCGTCTCTTATTTTAAAAACTAAATCTAAGTAAAACGGAGGGAAATTGACTGCTTCTCCATCGTTACAAGCTTCTTTAGCCAAAAAATCTACCTGTTCATTGCCACTCAGTCCTATATGTGATGGGATCCATTGTATATAAAAAGATCTATTTCTAGTATGCGCCTTGTGAATTTGGTCCAAGATTCGGTAGGCTATCGGAGCTCCTCGAAAAGTCGAGGTGCACCGAGCCAGATGTTGAATCGCGCTTCTGCAGTCTGTCAGGATTACATATTCATTATGATCTAACGTATTGGAGTACGCGATAGCTTTTTCTATGGCTAATAATTCAGCATACATGATGGATATACTGGAACTAATTTTGAATTTTAAGTAATGGTTCAGTTGAGGGTCAAATATTGCTGCTCCCATATGATATTCATTTCTATGTTTGGACGCGTCAGTGTATATTTGATAGCAATCATGGTAATTGGCTTGTAACATAGAAGAGCAAATATTTTGTAAATTTGAATTATCATAAAGACGTTTAGCTTTGCTAATCTCATCAATGTGGTCAAATAAGGACCGCTGAACATCAATTGCACTTGTCCAGATATCCAAAGAGAACATTTCTAGCATAGGGCTACTATGTATTGGTAAATCTATCAATGTTTCGTGGATTTGTATTAGAATAGGTTTCTTTTTAGACCTCCAATATATATTTCCACACAGATTAGATAGTTCTCCCAGTAGATTAATAGTAGGGTTGTTGTCTATTGCCTTCGAACGAAGC
This sequence comes from Conopomorpha cramerella, assembly GCA_012932125.1. Taxonomy (NCBI): domain Eukaryota; kingdom Metazoa; phylum Arthropoda; class Insecta; order Lepidoptera; family Gracillariidae; genus Conopomorpha; species Conopomorpha cramerella. The sequence continues at coordinate 17,234 of SJJU01013750.1, forward strand.
CAAAATTTTCCTGCCAGAAATCTTCTTCTTAAACTGAGTGGCTGTAAACTCAGCTCGCTCTCCATCACATGGATTGGAGTTGTTTTTATAAAGCCCCCAATAACCCGCATTGCCTGGTTCTGCACCTTTTCTAATTTATATAAATGACTTTTAGTAGCAGTATCGTATATATAACTTCCAAAATCCAAGCGACTGCGGATAATTGCAATGTACAATCTTCTCAGATGTGACGGGTGTATGCCCCAATTTGAGCCAGCTAATACCTTAAAAATGTTCATAAACTTGTTAGTTTTACCACAGATATACTTCACGTGTTTGCCCCATCGAAGTCCCCGATCTAACCAAAGTCCTAAATATTTAACATTCTCAACAAGTTGTAAGTTGGTCCCTTGAATCTCTATATCAACACTTTCTCGATTTACGCCTTTCTTAAATACACACAATTTTGATTTATGCGCTGAGATTTGGAGTCCTAGTTCTTCAATAAGGTGACATAAGGTATTTAAAGCCAACTGCATTTTTGATGAACAATCTACAAGTCTCTTACAGGATACATATAGCACAAAGTCATCAGCATACTGTGATATATACACATTGACTATTTCATGGCATATTTTAGAAGTAATAACATTAAAAAGTATTGGAGACAGTGGGTCACCCTGGGCCAGGCCTTTGGCAGTATATCGAGTCATAGTGCTCTGATCCTCAGATAGCTCAATATACAAATGTCTTTCTCTAAGAAAATTCCATAAATATCGGCGCAAATGTATATCAATGTTTAGTCTATTCGTAGCATCCAGTAAGCTAGTAATATCCACATTATTATAAGCACTGTCGATATCTATAAAGCACCCCAAAGTAATTAAGTTCTTAGAGAAACCTATCTGTATCGAAGTAACTAGGCGTGTAAGGTTGTCTAAGCATGATTGTGACTTGCGAAACCCTATTGTAGAATCAGAAAAACACTTGGTTTTCTCTAACCACCATTCTAACCTGCGACATAGGATCGTATGTAATACCTTACAAGGGCATGACATTAAAGCTATAGGTCTGGCGTCCGAATCACTTACATCATTTACGGTTTTCTTAGGAATAGGGATAATTTTTACATTTCTCCACTGGTAAGGAACGAAACCCGACAACAAGAACAAATTGTACAACCTTACTATGTGCACTTTTCCATTGAGTGGAAGATTTTTCATCATCGAAAAGGTTATTTGGTCATCACCCGGTGCAGTATCCTTAGGTTTTATAGCTCTTTCAAGCTCATGAACTGTTATTGGGCATAGAAGTGTGGATGAATCGTTGGACGATGGATTCTGGCCACTATCAGTGATAGACGATGGAGTATCAGGAACCACGTAATCCGGGGCAAGCCCTTGTATTATTCTCACTGATTTGTCGTCTTTTATGTTGAATCTAGGGCATTTGTATCCCTTTAGCCATTTCATCCGCTGCCACATTTCCCTCACTGACGTAACCTGGCCAATGCTATCACAGAACTCTTGCCATGCTCTGTTTTTGTACTGTCGAATAAGTTTTTGAGTTGTGGATATTTTTACTTGAAGCGTGATAAGGTTGTCTGGGGTAGGATTTTTCCTAAAATTCGCGAGAGCTAGTCTCCTTTCTGTTACCGATTTTGACAGGTTTTCATTCCAGTATGGTTTTGGTTTGAAATGATCCGTGCGTAGGGGATTAGTGCATACTTTGATTGTTGGTATATTGTCATCTGCGGATTTGTTTATAGCATCTATGAACGTGTTATATGCGGATTGAGGATCGTTGAATTCCGATTGATTTATATAGGAAAATGCTTCGTCCAATTGCTCACGGTACTTATCCCAATTTGCTCTTTTATAGTATCGTTTTGTCTGATTATTTGTGTTCCTGTCATATTGAGATGAAAACTTAGTAACAAGGTGATCACTGCCAAGTGTCTCATTACTAACCTTCCAGTTAAACTTTAACGATATATCCGGTGTGGCTATGGTTATATCGGGGGAAGTTTGTACTAATGTGTTGTTAACTAGACATACTCGAGTCGGCGATCCATCATTGAGTGTCACAAGATTGTTATCCATCAGTGAGTCAAACAGCTGTGTGCCTCTTGTGTCTGTTCTTGATGACCAAGTGGAGTGGTGTGCATTTATATCCCCGGTAATTATAGATTTTCTTGTAAATGCTCCCAATATGGAATCCCAGTCGTTTCTAGTAGTCCGGATGTTCGGAGGACAATAAATGCCTATAATGTCGTTTATGATTGTACAATTTAGAATTTTAATATGCAAAACTTCAATACCCTTATTTACAGTATCACTGTCAACTCTTTGAGTTTTAACAGAGTTGTGTATGAAAACAGCCACTCCTCCATAGGAGTCTATTCTATCTCTTCTGTATATATTATATCCACAAACACGTAGCTCACTGTCAGGCTCTAGCCATGTCTCGCAGACTATGGCTATGTGGACTTTTTCTTGACTTAAAAGTTGTTCAAATTCGGATAATTTGGGACGTAAGCTATGTGAATTCCATTGTATTAGGTTGAGCGTTGATATTTTATTACTTCTTAACATAGTCTGAAATTAGAGATGAAAGTATAGGCCACTCGGATATTTTTTTCAGGACAAACTGTACACACCATTCCCATATTACTTTGCAACATTCAATGCATTTTTCAGTGAGGGTTCCATTACGTTTCGAAAGGATTATAGATTTAAGTTTGTAAATTAACTGTTTGATTGTTTCACTAATTCCTTCATTTTCTATAGACTTCTCTGTGTATGAACAATCCGAAGTATTTGGATCACTAGACTGACGTGTGTGCTCCATATCATTATCTTTAGCTTTTGAGTTAGGGTTAGGTTTACGCGGTTTAGGGATTTTCTCACTGTTCCGATTATTTTTTTCTCTGGGTGGGCACTGAGACTGCTCTCCGTGGACTATAGCAGTTGTCTGAACCACTTCAGAGTAATAAGGCTTCAATACTGTATCCGGGGATAAGGTAGAAGGAGGACAATCTTCAGAGTTTCGGATTAAAGGAAAATCATTCTGAGTAAAATTTGGCACACTTTTGGGCGATGGGCATACGTACATCTTTAATGCTTGTCTGTATGTACAATTAAATTCCGACATTATATCACGTAAACGTTTCTCTTTAATATACACAGGGCAGATTTTCGCTAGAGACATATGATTGCCTGAGCAGTTACAACATTTAAATTCAGTTGTCTCGCAGTTTGAGTGATTGCCGCCACACTTTGGACATATTATTCTGATCAGTGGACATATTTTCTGCATGTGCCCAAAACGCCAGCAGCGGGAGCACTGTGTTACTGGGAAGGTGTACTTGTACACGGTAGCCGGAGTGTCATGTATGAATATATATCTCGGGACAGTTGTAGATTTAAATCCAATTCGAATGACTTCGCTGTCGACCCATTCATTAGTATCAGATTTCCTTGCCTTTAGTCTCTTTACCGTAAGTACAGGAAAGTCCGAGTTCGTAATATTTTGCTTAATTTCTTCCTCCGTTATATCGGTTTCTATGTCTTTTATGATACCGTATGAAATGCCGACTTCCCAAGTTTTTTGACATCTCCATCCCAGTTCAGTAAATTTCGTGCATTGAATGAGCTTCTCCGCGCTCACCTCGTCTTTAAATTGTATGATGATTTTGTATGAGTTTATGTATTTTATTCTTGTCACATTACATATATTTTCACCTTTCAGTATTCTAGCTATGCCTATCTGTTTCGGTAACTGTTCGTTAGACGAAACGCATATCTCAATAAAGTCTTCCCTCGGTGTGTTATTTTGTTCTTTGCTCTGTGTTCGCGCTAACCTTTTACCCGCCCTTTCTACTGTGTTCCATGAATTATTGTCCTCTTCTTCCGTAGATCTTGTTCTTTTCTCAGCCCTTTTAGTGCTATATATCTCATCTAACTCCATTTCGCATCCTTGTATTAAGTCATCTTCTATTGTGAGTTCATCAATCACTACGTTGTCGTTGTCACTTTGTAAACAGCTCATTATATGTATTTAGCATAGTGCACTATACACAATACCGACACTCCGATGAGCCACCGGCGCGCGGCACAAAAGAATTGCAACGCTAGCAAAACTCAGGAGGGCGCACGATAGGTATGGTACGTGACTCACGTC
>SJJU01013751.1:0-11364 GCA_012932125.1 Conopomorpha cramerella
TGCTGCGTGCATAAAACCTGTAGGCCGGCGTAAACAAATATTTTCAACACCCTATTGCAGGACACGTTTTGCACAAAGATTTCAGCCAATTTTGGGAATTTTGCTTTATAATAAATTAAATCGTCGTCTTGATTTACACACTCTTAAAAGATTTCAAGTCAAAAAGATTGTTACTGAGTATTTTACTGATTTGTCATATCAGGATACGGAAACACTTCTTAAAAGTAATTAGATAAGGAAGTTGTTCGATAAGTAGGTATGCTAGATTAAAATATTTTTGAATTATTACATGTAAAGGTAAGGAAACACTTACAAATATTTATGGATTTTACATGTAGATAGGTTCATGGAGAATATATAATAGATTATATATGTACCTCTATATATAGCTTTGTATATTCGTATAATTGTAAACCTATGTATAATTGTTATACTTTAAATATTTAATAACTAAGTATTGAAAATAATAGATCAACAAGAGAGCACCTAACCTGAGATACAGGCTACGCCTAGTTCAGGTTTCGCTGCCCACTCACCTTCTTTAAGGAACTATGTAGAATTAAGTAGGTATTAAACTTTTGTAAACTTAATTTAAGTTCCTGTAAGATTACTGTTACTGTCAATAAAATTATTATTATTATTATTCTTCTTTATTTTTCACTCTTCCTACAGTGAAGAGGTATTTTTTACTAACGCGGACGTTTTGTCAAGCGCTAGTAAATATCGTTTTTTTTATACATACTGTGATGGACTATAAGGTGATGTATGTGTGTATGTGTGCGTGTGTGTTAATTAATTAATTCTGTGCTAAGAATTTTCTAACTATGCGTGCTGTATTGAGTAAAGCGGCTTTCTGAAGTAGTGTGAAGGTAGAGGGATGGATGTCGAGTGCTTCAAGGCTGGTGTGTAAAGTGTTGGGAATGACTCCCGTTGTGGACAGTACTATTGGTATAGTTTTGACTGTGGACACTTTCCATTGCGTTTTGATTTCAATGGATAGGTCTGTGTATTTTGCAATTTTTTGTGTGTGTGTTGATGCAAGATTGTGCGTGTTTGGTACGGCGATATCAATGAGGTAAACTATTTTCTTTATTTTGTCGTGGAGTGTTATATCTGGCCTGTTAAAGTGAATGGTTTTATCTGTAATTATAGTTCTGTCCCAATACAGTTTGTAGTTGGTAGATTCTAAAATGGTTTCTGGTTTATATTTATAGTATGCTATTTTCTTTGTTATGAGTTGGTATTTGTGTGCGAGGTTTTGGTGTATTATTGCTGCTACTTGGTCATGTCGGTGTTTATAATCGGTTTGTGTAATAGCTTTACAGGCGCCCGTAATATGTTGGATAGTTTCGGAGTTACTATGGCAATGTCGGCATAAATCTGTAGACAAATTTTGACTACGGATTATATACTTTTGGTAGTTTCTAGTGCAGATGACCTGATCCTGAATAGCTATTATAAACGCTTCTGTTTCTGGGAAGAGCTCGCCACGCTTCAGCCATGCGTTTGATGCACTCTTGTCGACATGTGGCTGTTGCAGGTCGTGGCGATGTCTTCCGTGGAGTGACTTCAGTTGCCAGGTAGCTATTTTGTATTTATCATCAATTACTTTTTCATTTGGTTGCGGGCTCTGCTTATGTAGATTGAGGGGTGTATGTCGCATATCAGTGTCGGATATTACTTTGTGAATACGGGAATTGTGTGCTTTAGAGTGAAAGAAATTTCTGAGAGACGTGATTAGGCTATTGTGTAAGTTGGAGATATCAATGAGTCCTCTTCCTCCCTCATGGCGAGGGAGGGTGAGCCGTTGAGTGCAGGCTTTCGGATGGTGTTTGCGGTGTTTTGTGAGCGTTGTATTGATTTTTCTCTGTAGGTTCTTTAGGTCAGTTTGAGTCCAGTTAATAATGCCAAAAGAATAGGTTAGAATTGGGATTGCATATGTATTTATAGCCTTGATTGTGTTTCGAGAATTTAGGTGTGATTTCAGTATTTGGTTTAGTCTGTGCTTGAATTTTTGGGTTAGTTCTGCTTTAGTTTCCCTATGGTCTATTAGCCTACATTGTTGAAAACCTAAATACTTGTATGTATCAGTAATATCCATGGCTTGAATATCTTCTCCTGTCTCTAGTGTATAATTGTTGTGTTCAATCTGCCCATCACATACAGATAACGTTTTGCACTTATCGATACCGAATTGCATATTAATATCAGATGTAAATATTTCAGTAATATTGGCAAGTTGTTGAAGACCTATGTAACTGTCGCTATATATTTTAATGTCGTCCATGAAAAGCAAATGAGAGAGTTGTATGTGATTTGTATGGGTTTGGATTGAAAGGCCTTGTTGTGCTAGATTGAGACTGTATGAGAGTGGATTTAAGGACATACAAAACCACAGCGGACTGAGGCCATCTCCTTGAAAAATTCCCCGTCTGATGTGTATGAATGGTGTAGTGATAGTTGTATGATGGTTTTTTAGTGTGAGTGATGTTTTCCAGTTTTGCATAACGGTTTGTAGGAATGTAATTATATTTGAGTTGACTTTATAATGCTGGAGTATGTACAACAACCACGAGTGGGGTACTGAGTCATAGGCTTTCCGGTAATCCACATACATGACATACATATCTTTTTTACGTCTAACAGCTTGTCTAAGGGCGACGGAGTCTATGACCAGTTGTTCCTTGCAGCCTTGACTATTTTTTCGGGCCCCTTTCTGTTCTTCGGCTAAGATACTATACTTGTCTAAGTGAAAAGTAATTAATTCTGTAATGCATCCTGTAACCAATTTGTAAATTGTTTGGAGACAAGTTATGGGTCTATATTTGGCGGGATTTTCGGTGTCTGTAAGGTCTTTGGGTAACATATACGTCACACCTTCGGTTATGTACGATGGAATGATATTAGCTGGAGAGCTATTGAACCCTGGGAGTAACGGTTGTCCTGTAAGGATAGAAATTTGTATACTTACGATTTATAGCATGCTAAGAACAATAGCCATGACCTGGCAGGCGTCAGCCCTGCACGTCACCAGGCCCTTTATTTTTTGAACTGTCAAGTATATTGACTTTTAAAACTTGTTCCTGTAAGTTTAAAAATTTCATAGAATAAACTTTATTTATTGTAAATCTTAAAAAAAATTGACAGGCGATTACAATGAGCAGAAGTACATGACAGGTGCATTAAAAAGAGCACAGTTGATGAGGTAAAAAAAACTTTGTCCTGTATAGTACAAATTTAAATATGATTTTAAGTGAACGTTTTAGAATAAATATGTACAATGCCAGGCAGTTTTGAACAGCATAAGACCTTGACAGGCGAGGGGAAAGCTGCTATGGGCATGCGAGTGAGAGGCGTAGCGTGAATACATACACTAAATGCAATATATTTTATTAGGTTTGATACAATTTACATTAGTTTTAACATTCATTTTCATCATCATTCGACATGTCACTATCACTGTTTTCATCATCATCTGACTCTTCAGAAACGTTTTCGTCTTCTGAAAATAGTAAAAAAAAGTATTTTAATAAATCAATAAGGTTGTTAAGAATTGAATACCAAACTTAATTATATAGGACCGTATATTAAATCTTACTGAATAAAATGGTTGTATGTTACCTGAAATGTATTCCTCAGTTTCAGTCGATTGTGCTGTAGCAGTATTAGTAGGCCCTTGTAAAAGTATGTCGTACATTGAAGAAGGAACCGTATTCCCTTCAAACCAATTGAACTCATAACGACTATCAATTAAGTTCCAACCGTTCTTTTCTGGGGTAAGAAATGTTGGTTCTTTCAAATGACAATTTCGCCAGAAATTTGTGATGTATGCAGTTCTCAATAATTGTTGTTGTAGTTCGCGTTGGCACGGTGGTAGATTAGACGAATCATAACCTTTGACTTTTTTCATGAACACTTTCGAATTATTTGTGTTATATGTCGCTAGGAACTTTTCATAGCGTGCATTATTTAATTTCGAACATTTAAAACCATACATTTGACATACAAATTTCTCTAGGATCTCAAAAATGTTTTCTTTCTTCTCTTCTATTTCTATGTCTCCTAATTCTTTGAATGCCTTCTGATACGCATTTGATTTCAGCAATATTTGGAAAGGTTTTTTTTTACCTCTTCTTGCAAAGGATGGATTAAAATCGCAACCTGTCAATGCATGAAATCCCGGTAAGCTCTGGCATATGGAAGGTCCCAATTTCGTATGAAGCTCAGAAATATTTAAGAATTTTTTATAATTACTAATACCAGATTAGATAAACGGTCCTACTCGCACCATAGGCGTTCACGCTACGCCTCTCACTCGCACGCCCTTAGCAGCTTTCCCCTCGCCTGTCAAGGTCTTATGCTGTTCAAAATGATTATTCTAAAACGTTCACTTAAAATCATATTTAAATTTGTACTATACAGGACAAAGTTTTTTTTACCTCATCAACTGTGCTCTTTTTAATGCACCTGTCATGTACTTCTGCTCATTGTAATCGCCTGTCAATTTTTTTTTTAAGATTTACAATAAATAAAGTTTATTCTATGAAATTTTTAAACTTACAGGAACAAGTTTTAAAAGTCAATATACTTGACAGTTCAAAAAATAAAGGGCCTGGGGACGTGCAGGGCTGACGCCTGCCAGGTCATGGCTATTGTTCTTAGCATGCTATAAATCGTAAGTATACAAATTTCTATCCTTACAGGACAACCGTTACTCCCAGGGTTCAATAGCTCTTGGACATATGCGGTGTTTGAATGAAATCGTTAATGTGTTTAAATATAAGGGGATGTAGTGTTGTGAACTTTTTATACCAATAGTCTGTGCCCGGCGCTTTCCAATTATGCGTTTTTTTTACAACTGTCACAAATGTTTCTATTGGTATATGTTCATAAGGCATCTCTTCAACATCTTTCAACCTCTCGCTATCTTTCTTTATCCAATCAGCTTCGCTGTTGAATCTTGTGGAATTTTCCCAAATCCCTGCCCAAAACTGATGTAAATGCTCTTTAGAAGGTGTACGTGTGTTAACTGTGTGAATCTGTTCTTTATTACTAAGTGTTCTGTAGAATTGTTTTTCTGCATTTTTAAACTGTTTATTTTGCTGTTTTCGTTGTGTGCATGTTTTGTATCTCTTAAGTCGGCTAGTGGCAGCATTTAGTTTTTGCTTCAAAGTATCTACAAAGTGTTGGTCTTCTGTGTTTGGTTCTTCGTGTTGTGTATGTGTACTGTATCTAAGTTTAATATCCTGAACAAACTTCACAATTCTTATATGTCTATTCCCTTGCATGTACTGTGTTAAGCGTCCTATATCCCTCCTTAGCGCTTCTATTTTGTTCTCCAATCTTTTTTGCCATGGCGGTTTATGATCTTTATGCTGGGAGTTGTAGAATTCTATACTGAACCTGGTGCCATTGCAGGTTGCTACTGTGTACGCGGCAGCGTATAATATAGTTTGTGTAGTGCTGTAATCCTGTTCGCCTGAAATATGGTGTGGGAGTATTTGTTTATTAACATATTCTACAATTGCAGTTAATCGTCTAGAGCATTTCTGTTTCGGTATGTAAGGTCTTTTAGTTGGATCTGTGTTTTCGAATGTATCAAGTGATGAGAGGAAGGTATTTCTTGCGGAATTTTCTGTTTCCGTATCTAAAATGAGATAATTATTTGGGCCTATTTGTTGTGTCTGTGGAACGTTGTTTGTGAAACCTGTATTTAATACGCATTCTATTTCATCTGTTACTGTTTCTGTATTGCTTCTACTAAAATCCTGTTCTCTTGGTATACTTGATCTGTCACGTTGCAATTCGTTTTCGGCTTCATGTTCTAGTTCTTGTAATCTTTCGTCTGTCAAATATTTATTATGTATGATTGCCCTCCGTTGGTCTGCTACTCTCTGCTCTGTTATGTGTGAAAGTGTTGGAAATTCGCTAATGAATGCTGTGTGTAGTTGTTGTCTGTATGCTGTTCTGTTTGTGTCTGAATGTGTGACTTTGTAGTAAATTTTAATAATGGCCTCATTCATTTGTTTAGACCATCGCATACGCCCTGGTTGTGTAGTTGATGAGATAGGTTGTTGCGTTGCTTGGTATTGGTGAATGTTCCTATTCTGATCTTGTAGTTCCTTTTCTACATCTAACTTAATTTGTTCCTTCACGTTTTCTGGTAACAATCCTCTAGCTATTGCCCTTCTTTGGTCACCTACTCTTTGCCGTGAGACATTCATGTGCGGAAAGTGTTCGATAAATAGTGTGTGTAGTTTTGGTAAGTATCCTGTTGTAATTTCTTCTAAATTAGATTCGAATAGGTATGCACGCCAGATGAACCGGTTCATTTCTTCTGTCCACTTTTTCCGCGTGCGTGTTATAGATACAGTGGATGCAGGAATAACGGCTGTAGCCTCCTGCACAACATCTGTATCTAGGTTTATAGTTGATGGTGATGAAATTGGTGAAGTCTGTCTCGAGAAACTGTGCCGTGACTCACTCTCGTACGAGAACAGACTTCTGGATGAGGATGGGGATGATTGTTGATTGTCGGCTGTAGCATGATTTTCAGCGAAGGCCCGCCTGTTCAACTCTTCACTGCCGATGGTCCGCATGCTGTGGCATCCAGCATCGGCTCCAGATGCGCCCCGGCGACCCCCGGGAAGCGACCCTATACGTTTTCTTTTGCTTCTCGTCTCCATTGACCTGAAAGTCCCTTGCCTTGTTGGCCGTGTAAGTTTAAATTGTACACGTGTCCGCCCCCCACGTGAGTACAGATGTTCGACTCGGACGTAAGGTTGGAATTTGGGGGGCTTATTATTATTATTATTATTATCTAATAAATGTATTTTTTTATGTTTTTCTAATTTAGTGTCTTTACTGTTATCTGTTGTTACTATCGGGATTGTGTTAGTCTGGAATATAATATAGCTATTTACGAAAATAAGAAAGATGAAATAAAACTAAAACAAAACACCACCACATTTCCTTTGTGTATCAACGACTATACAATGTCCACCGAATAAACAAAAATGCATAAAGAGTAAAATAGAGATGTCCACCGCATGCACTTTGTGTTCGACTACAAACTCCGGGATTCACCGTAAAGGTAGTAGGTAAGCACAAACCTCTTCAGAGTCAAGGAACTAGTCTCAAATACACTACGGAGTTTTCTCATTTCCTCAATGTACAATGTTCACTGACGTACCAACGCCGAACTATTGTTTAGCAGGTCAGCTTATGCTAGTCTGCTTAGGTTCCCAGTAGAAAGACGCCAGGTGTAATGGTAGTACATGCGCCCCAGAGGTTACATCGTTTTAGGGAACACGATTCTGCGCTCAGCCAGCCGTTCAGATCCATTCGAACGGGTTAAATCTAAACGTGAATCTTGAGCTGGCTCGCGTAATAAAATCAAAGAATCCAGAAGTCAATGTGAAAATCTTATGTTTATGTTCATTTGACCGCTACGTTCCTTTAGTTCGGAGGAATTGCTTTCTACACTGTAACGGGAACTGGATGTGTTAATTTTTAAATAGCTCCCACCAATTTAGGTTCGTCTACTTACTTTGTGGTGGAGAAAAGTTTTAGCTGATTTTCTCAGTAGAAGTGCTGATGCTGTCGTGAGATAGTACAGCTGTTATTGTTTTGTAATAAAAAATGTTTTTATATGTTGCTCTATAATCGTCACTAAAAGGATTTACACAATTGAATAAAAATGAATCGTATTGTGTTTACTTCCAAATAATTTTCTAACTTACACACCAGTGCAGTGTTTAACTTAATTTATTGACATTGAATTATGTTTAGGGCATTAAATTGACGAAACATAGTGCGGATATAAATCTGTATTTAATATTTTGAAAAAGTTGATAAAGAAGCAATATTTAAAAACAAAATAACGTTTAACCCAAAATTTTATGTGCAGTTAGTAATTTAGTTAGGTTAGGTTAAATTTTTTTGATATGCGATTGAATACTAACCGCTTGAAATCTTGTGAGGACTCGACTATAAAATGTAGCTGATGGTAGAAGTAACTTTCATTGACCACTGACTTTCCAGAGCAGTTTCCAACACAAAGTGAAGAACAACTCTGAGAAAGCATGGCAAAGTTAAAGGTGTATGCTTAAATTACAAACGTTTGTAACTTTCTGAAAATCGTGCATACAGTACCCCCAAAGATATTAATCGCATCCGTTTCCAAGATACTTGCCTAATGTCTCACTTCAATCAAATGCTGAAATTACACTTAAAACTTCAATACATCTAAGTGTCCCTATCTCCCTTTCGTAAACCAAAGACAGTCCAAAGGTAAGCTTGAGTAACGCAATTTAATTAATTGAGATCCGTCAAAGGATTGCTCAAGTAATCCGGGGCGAGTGTGCGAAGCCGCTAAGGCGCCTCTCACACGGGCCCGTGTGCCGGGAGCTTATCGGTCGGTAAGCCGCACAGCCATGTTGGCACAGACTTGCACTAAAGTAAGATTTGTTATAATATTGCCTTACTGAGATTGGGTCCCAAATGCTCGTTACTTTATTTAGTGAGTGCATTGAGAGGTAGTTGTGGTCTGGATTGGTTTTACTTCGTACTTTTTACTAGCTGTTGGGTATACTTACCTGTCATTTTGTACTTCTATCCTTCTCTGGTGACGTGTGAAACGAGTGAGATAGAACTAAAATATGACAGGCTGTCAAATATATTCTAAAAGTTAACGGACTATAGTTTTCAGTAAGTATAATAAAATAATATATTTCACACCTTTTAATTCCAAAACGGAGTAAGCAACAAATGTCCTCGGTTCAACAATAGTATTTAACCCAACGTGATAAGGGATGATCCTAACGTCGTTATAGAGTTCACAGACCATGTGATATGCGGGTTTCATCACGATGATTTCGTTCAAGAGCGTTGCGTAGCGTACATAGATTGATCCTGAATTCGCTTCAGCTTATCCCTATCTCTATATTTACGTATATTTATTTATATTCATCTATCTCTTACGAAAAACATGATGGACCTACCATACCATAAATAAAATATGAGAACCCTATAACGGCGACAGGTGCATCCTGTATCACGTTGGCTTAAAAAATTGGCTAAGCGGTAGCATTAGCTTAGTGCGACTGTCTACGCCGCTTTGAGATGAATAGACACGAGTGTAGTATGTACAAACACTACCTATATAAAAATCTGCGGCCTCACGAAGGTAATATTTCACACACTGAGTACCAAGTATTGTAGCATTCCGCAACTGCCCTCTAGGGTAAACTATAGAGTGATTGGTGTGCTCAGCCCAAGCTCGGAGGCGGCCGCGGACATATTTTTCAGAGTGCAAAACTCTGTATGTACCAATCATGCATTTAGAACAGGAATATAGTATCTGAATGGATTACAATTTTAACAATGTGTACTAGAAAAATATATGGATGTTCAAATTGTGCCCTGCGGTGCTACCAGCAGTTTATTTTGTTCATTCCGTTTCCATATGAAGTTCCAGATAAAATATATGGAAAATTCCAGTTAAACGCGCACATATTGAACCGCAAAATTACCTGTTATTTTTATGCAATGCAAAGAAGTATAACATACACTGTAATTTCACATATTAGTTTGATAATAAGCTTTCACATTTATTATATTAGCAGGAGAGATAAAATTTGCTTAAGCCGGAGTAATTATGAAGTTCGGCAAGACAAAATATAAAATAAGCAACTGAGCTTACAAATACAAAAATAATATTATTTTCCTCTCGGAAACTTTCCCGCATACCTACATAGTAACAGTAGATATAAACAAAACACTGTAAACCGTGTTTCGCACTCATTCTGCGGCGTATCCATCAAACTGAATTCGTGTGTTTCAGATTGGAAAAGCAAAATTGGGTCAGTGCAGTCGTACCAATACCTAGGCTAGTTTAATTTTTCATTCTACCCTCGATCTGTGTAAGTCGCGTGGGGTTGTGAATGTGCGATCGTCGGATACCGATTCCACGCGAGTCCTTTTGACAAACATACGACAATTTCGTTTGCTTTGACGTGGTCGGCGCGTCGTGCTCTGTTTGACGACTGAATACGAAATAGCGATGCGTGCAGCAATGCTCATTTTGCTATCGAATTATACCGGGACTCTGCGGTCATTAAGTACCTCTAAAGCTCGGGCTAAACCGCAGATACTGAGACAGTAATGACTTGTTACCCTGTGGTGTGATGCTGGTACCCTTTAAAATGGTTAAAAATTCCAAGTCAGTAATTTTTGCTAACATGTCTCTTTTGTTTCCTTGCAGTATACCTGCAATTGTGGAGGAAGTACGGCGCGCGGCTAAAAAGTTTGCATTTAAAGTCTTGTCATGGACAATGCTCTACAAATGTTCACAATACAAATATAAAACGAAACACTTGCACAGTGAAAAACGTGCAAGTGTGCAACGAACGGAGATATTTGTGTTCTTGTCGAAAAATGAGCATGTTAATATTTTCTCCAAAGAAAATTCGCCGAATGGTGTTCCATGTCGATTATCAATAAAACTCTCTTTGACCGAAACTGCTTGTAACAACTTCAATCAATACTAAAGAAGTGTCTTGTGTGAATTTGTATCTGATCAAGAATCGAAACAGAATCAAGTAGTGACCTCTATGTCATAGAGGAAAATAAGTTTGAAAATGTCTCAGCGCCAAAACATCCTATAAGTAAACAATTTAACAGAGAAGCAAGGTGGAGAGGAGATTCGACAGGATTTGATAGCTAGCCTTAAAAAAAATTAAGTATCGGTATACATAAGAGTATCATGATTACTTAATTATTTTTATTACGCTTTGAAAAATATTACTTACAAGCAACCTTTCTTTGTTAAAGAAAGGTTTCCTCCAGTCTATCAAGAATCGCCGTTCGCCTACATTAAAAACTAAATACATCAATGCATAGTACATATAAAACAAAGTCGCCTCCCGCTGTCTATGTATGTTTAGTTCTTTGAAACTACGCAACATATTTTGATGTATAAAGTCATCTTTGACTTTATTTAGTTCCTGTATAATACATGCATATAATAACAGAAAAAACACTACTAATAATGCATAATATGGACAGAACAACGTTTTCCGAGTCAGCTAGTTAAATACCAAACTAAATATATATTATATAAAATAATAAACTGTAAAATATATTAATATACTAGCTGTCCCGGCAAACATTTGTTTTGCCATAATAAGTTGCCTTTGTACCCCGTGTATTGGGAGAAATACAACTGGTGGATGCATAAAAATAGATAGTAGCCGATTCTCAGACCTACTGAATACGCATATAAAATTTGGTAAAAATCGGTCAAGCCGTTTCGGAGGAGTATGGCAACGAGAACTGTGACACGAGAATTTTATATATTAGATT
>SJJU01013753.1:0-17359 GCA_012932125.1 Conopomorpha cramerella
TTACCGACTTACTCATAAAGGTGAACAGTTTTTCAGATCCGTTGGAATTATATTTTTTTAAACACATAACCATAAGTAATGTTTCTTTTGTTCTGCATTATTAGGTATGTGAAATTCTATGTAATGTTGAAATAGTGGCATTAAGTTAGGCCTCTTTGTCTGATTATAAATTAATACTAATAATTGTTGGGAAAATTATAAAAACAAAACCTGTTACTTGTAATTCAGATTATTAACATTTGAAGTACCTCGGTACTAACTACTTGTAGGTGTATATCTATATATATAAAAGAAAGTCGTGTTAGTTACTCCACTTATAACTCAAGAACGGCTGAACTGATTTGGTTGAAAATTGGTGGGGAGGTAGCTTAGAACCGGGAGACGGACATAGGATACTTTTTACCCCAATCCTGTTGGTCACGTCGCTATATAGAGGGTGTTATAGTTTGTATGAAATACTGAAACTGCGCGAATGAAATCGCGGGGCGTCCACTAGTTTTATATATATGTGCTTAGCTGTGTATGTGTGTGTGTGTGAAGAATGTTTAATGTGTAGGTGAACACACATCATGCTGATCAATAACCTAAATTGTTAGTAAATAGAAGAAATAAATAATACATACGCAAGTGTTCAGATTTACCCTAATCAGGAAAGAAAACCAACAATTCGATAACTTAATTACCTATTTGTATAAGTGCTAATTTACACTACGATATGACACTAAAATAACTGCTATTATTCCGTAAAGGATAGCCTAAGCTGATGGTTATTCGTGGCGATACAAATGAAAATAAAGATATTTTTTTTTTCCTTTCTTGGCTAATAAAATAATGATAGATTGAACGTCTCAGTTCAATTTGTGACATTGATTGACGCTCGTTGACACATACATTTGGCACATTGATGCTAGATCCTACCTGAATTTGATACAATGATAGCGTCAGTCAAATGTCAAAATGCCATAAGTCGCGAAATGCCTTGAATTTTAGACTCACAAAGCCAAATATTTACTTTCAAATTATTTTAAATATGCGGTGTTTTAAAAATACGTGAAAAAAGAATCTTATTTTAGACAACAAACACTATAACATCAAACTATGAATAACGCGTCTGAATTACTGGAACGAAGTAATGTATGAAACCTGCCATGATTATTTTTGCCACATGGCAAAAAATGGCCGCCAAATTTTATTCAAGTCAGTAAACAATAGCACATAACTGTAGTCCACGATTGCTCTCACATCACGTCAGTCAGGTTACATTTAATATCGATCCGTTGTCAAGACACGAAAACATTTTTCATCGGAACTCGATAATTAATCGATTACATAGAAATACGCACAGAAAACCTTGCCATACGCGGCGCCTGCGCACCTAACGCCGATATACGATACACGCGCTGTGTGTATGAAGTCGGACATACACTTCGGTTTATTATAATTATATCATTTAACCACAATGTCGACAATACGCATCGTATTAGTAAGTAATTTTATAAATGTTCTATCAATCAAACAAAAATAAAATATACTTACACTAGCTGACCTGGCAAACGTTATTTTACCAGTATACTTTATAGCTATTCTAGTGTATAAACTACAATGTTGCCGAGTTTCATCAAAATCCGTCCAGTACTTTCTGCGTGAAAAAAGGACAATCCATACATCCAGTCATCCATCCATTCTTTCACATTTTAAATATTAGTAGGATAGGATAGAAAGTTGGATTCTCGATCGCAATACCTAAAAGGTAGTGAAGTAACATTAGGTTCACAAGGACCTTTGGCTACATTAGGATAACAAGGAGATATGGAAGTTAATATTTGGCCTTCAGTTACAAGTTGCTAGCTCATCCTACTAATATTATAAACGCGAAAGTTTGGCTGGATGTATGGATGTTTGTCCTTCTTTATCGCAAAAAGTACTGGACTGATTTTGACGAAAATTGGCAACATTGTAGCTTACAAACTAAAATAACGTAAAGGCTATTAATTATATTGGTAAAACAACGTTTGCCAGGTCAGCTAGTAGCCTTATATATCGTAAATCTTCAGATTCTATACTCGGCTCCTACGAGTACGACATACCAGAAAGAAAGGCATTAGGCTGATGTATTCTATTTACCAGTGGCGTGCACACCATATAGGCAAAAAGACACTGCCTACCTTAGTATTTTGGTCACCCGACCTATTAATGGAGTTATTTCTAGATCCTTTCTGTTGTACTCACGACATAGGCTGACGAAGGTCCTGTGTTTTGTGGGTGAGTCGATATGTAGATACCTATATTTCGTAAAGACAAGTTACCTATACATAGGTGTCGGTCCTTGGGGATTACTTGTCGTAAAAGCCAGTGCACGCCCAGATCAGGATGGCATTCCAAAAAAGAAGATATATCGCGTATTCCTCAAGATTACATGAAATCACTAACCAGAATTTCTCACAGCCATTGTTTTTGTGTTATCAGTAACAAATACTTCTGTCAAATAACATTTAAGTACTTGCCCATTAAGCCATTAATATCACTCAGAATTCCAGACGCAGTGTGAGCAGCGAGATGTCCCTCGTTACGTATTAGATTCTTTCGGCGACATGACACTCCAAGCCACTAACACTTCAGATGCCCTCGACTTAGAGTACAGATTATGTTCGCCGATTTAGAAGAAATGAACAAAAAAAATCATGGTATTTGAATCAGTGAGAGGTAAGTTGCCTTAGGATTTTGACCTCTCGACAATTTGTACGAGGCAAACGCTCGAGAACCACTTGGTGCTGAGCTGCATTGCTTAATGGTTCACGCTCATTGCTAGTCCAATTTTCCTCAAATTGTGTGTAAGTCAATTCGTCTCCGGCGTTACCTGAACCGAACACTGCCAGTAAATATTGACTTCTAACTTCATAGAGCTATCTCCGCTCGCCAATCTCAGAGTACATTATATTTGTCTTCGGCCCGTTGCATTTGAAGTTGGTAGCCGTTGATGTCCTTGAGTTTTTTCTGCGGTTAACTGTTGAAGTATTTTGACTCGTTGCGGTATATTTATGGTCTAGTCCACCGGCCGAGCACTGAGGTGGTCTAGATTGCAGTAACTTATGTCGATACAAATTAGGATTTGACTATAGGTATACTGTAGGTACATAGGTATGTACACATTCCCAGTTATGCTTTGAGATATACAGTTTATATACAATTTTAGTCCTGATGATTTTAATCTAGCAATAAAATATGTACAGTAAAATGGTGCTATTTGGATAATAAGGGCTTAATTTAGTTCTTCGTATTTGGACTCTTTAGTGAATTGGACGTTTGAATGAGGAATTTAAAAGAAAAATCAACAAACGAGCTTGTCCAAAGACGAACGATCATAGAATAAAATAATTGTGTCTCTTTTGTTTTCCTAAAACACCTCATTGATGAGATTTGAGTTAATTCTTGAATGTGAAATACAATAATCATAAAATTACCTCTTTTAGCAAAACTTCTTTTTAGCAAAGCAAAATTTCAAAAGCATTCGGAACAGCATCTATCCATATTACAGCACATATTTTTTTGCACGAAGTAAATAGTTATTTTGTTACCCACATCTTTAGACCACCTACCTCGTACCCACTAGTTCCACTAATACAAATCACGTCAACAGAGTAGAGTCGCAGAAAAATAGTTATTCAGAGTATAATTTTAACTTCTCAACGGAAGTGCGTACCTACGCATTTGAACGGGGAAAATCAACATGGTGTTTTTTTATTAGTAAGACGATGGAAGAAGAAAAGTCCCGACACAGATTGTTTATTTCCATTTGTTCCTATATCAGTCCCTTTTTGGAACAAATAATCTTAATGAAAAAATAAACGACTTCAACCAGCACATCATACGCAACTGCGATTCTTAAACCTTTTGACCGCCAAATGATACATTACGATTTCGCGATTTTGAATTCTGTTGTGAATACCATATACTTCAAAATCACTAGTGTGATGTGTCTGATGGTATAAGACAATGGCGGCTAAAAGGTTTAAAGTTCCCTACGATTTTTCTGGTTTTCTGCCATCATCACACTCTGAGTTCCTTGTCGTGATCATCGATATAGTATATTCTTTCCAACAAGAAAGTAATAATCAATGTCGGTTAATAAACGACTAAATTATAACTAAACGACGAAGTTATGGGCGATTAAACGCAAAGACAAATATATGTGGTCGAGTTGAGAAAGACTCCATTTTTGAAGTAGCTTTTTATGTATGTATGATCACCATCAGTCCGTACTCGTGCACTGCTGGACATAGGCCTCACCAATTCCTGCCACTGTGATTTGTTTTAAGCAAGGAACGAGTATGAGCTGCTCAGACCAAGTACACTGCCTACCTTAGTATTTTGGCTACCGACCTAATTATAGAGTTATCTAGAGTTAGATTTTTTTTGTTCTACTCACGAAATAGGCTAACAAAGGTCCTGTGTTTTGTGGTTGAGTAGATTCTAGGTACCTATATTTCGTAAAGACAAGTTACCTATACATAAGTTTCAATCCTTGGGGATTACTGCCTACCTTGTCGTAAAAGCCAGTGCACGCCACTACCGCATACCACCCTCACCAAAATGTATGGAAAATAATGTGCTTCCATGGTCACTTTTACTACTAATTTGACAGTTGGGATCCAGATTTACCCTGATACGCATTAAGGGACAGAATATCATTTTCTTTTGCTCTTTCTGCATGCTTTTCATATGATTATCTCGTTTTATTCTAAACATCAGCTTAAAATTGCAAATCTAGTTGTTTATGGTCTGAGATGAGCTGATACTGATGATAATTAAAAGTATATTTTTTCTTTACCTTCAGAAAAGCTGAAACTGCTAAATTTTTATTTTTTTTATCACTATGAACAAGCGTTTGACCACCATCCTGCCTGATGTTAAGCAGCGATGTGGTCTCCGATGGAGCACACTTGTTCAGTAGGTACCTATTCACACGCGACTTGAAGACCTTGAGACTGTACTGCGCAGGAAACACAGACTCCGGCAAGTCGTTCCACATCCTGGCGGTTCGCACTATGAAAGTGGACGCAAAACGCTAAATGAACAAATGTGTATAAACCACACAATAATTTCCCCCAAAAACACTGAACCGCCGTGTTCGGCACGTGTAGAAAAACCACAGATACATTTAGATTATAAATTAGGTCAGCTGTGGGCACAATAAATAAATACCACTTTTCTAAAGAAGAAAAATGTCAGCCTTGCAATGTGGAAGTTGTTTACGAATGTAAACGAAAAGGTTTGCCAGAAGCATAAACTGTTCGTACGTGCCATCGTATCAATATTGTCTTAATTAACTACCTACATGCGGTACAATCAGTATAAAAAGTTATTGCGCTGTGAAACAATGGAACTAATTTTATAGCAACTTTATTTGAATACCTTTAGGTGTAGGCAGAGTTACTTGCAAATCAAATTGAGCACGGATCATCAGAGCGTATCTCTTTATCACACTAATATTATTAACGCAAACATTTGGACGGACGTTTGCAAGTATTTCACGCAAAATAACAAAAATTTTTTTTTTTGTTTTTTCAACTATATCGCCATAGTAAAAGTTGTACATATTGACGAGCCCAACAATGTTTCTAAGACCATTGCTCGGGGTACCTTTACACGCGGTATAGATCGATTTTGCTGTGGGGCACTTTTCCCAATGTTGCTTAATTTTTTTCTCTCCCCTTATTTATATTCATTCCTGCGATACATTTCACATTCTTCATTAACCAAAGAATAACCTGGCAACGTACAATTTAAATTTGCCATCTTCATGATCTGAGGGGTTCAGTTATATAACCCACAGCCTTTTATTTTATTTAGTGTTAATATCATTTAGTGCTCTTGAGCTGTTCACCAGTCAAGGATGTATCCGGCCATCAAGTATTTGTTAAGTTATGTAAATAGTATTAAGTCATATTTATGTAAAATATACTTAGCAGTAAGCCTTGGCGATTTGAAAAGATGCCAGTTTCTTCCCGGTTCTTCTGGCCAGTAAAAAAAATGTAATTCGAACCGGTGACGTTTACTTTCGTTTTTAGAGTCATAAATGACGTTCATTAAGCTTTGTGTTATGCTACTGTATATCTGTATGTCATGTTATGCACTTATAACGATTAAATAAAGAAATGTTGTCTTTTGACTTTTATAACAATGAGTAAATATTTTCCTGTTATATCCATTTAAGATGCAACCCGACACTCGCCGTCTAGAAACAGTTCCAACAGTTCTGTGTCAATTATTAAAGTCGCCTGCCGCGAAATTACACGGAGTACTATTTCTCAACCCCACCGGCCAATTAAAGTTCTAACAACTGTCAGCGAAATGACACGTCTCGGCTGTACCGCTCGATGCTGGCCTACAATCCCTTAGGGAACTCTATGGCCAACGGGTCCAGGTTAAGTTTAAGCTTTGTACAAACAATATCGCCCGCGACCGTTAAGCGTAGGAACACAGTCGCAGTGCCGTATGACTACCCAAAAGGGTCAAATACTTCACAAACAGTAAATAGGTACGTTAACACAACTATAATCTTTATCACAATAGATGTAAGGTTATTTATTGTACCTAAAAGTTTAGGGTACTGCGTTACGATAGGGAAAGCATATTTTTCTTTTTTAAACCAGTTATCTATAGTTATTATACGAGTGAAATTGTATTCCCATTTCCCCTTGGGACAGATTTAGTTCATTCTTTTAGTTTTTTGAGATTATGAAAATTGCGCGGAGATTTATTACACTAACCTTATTATATAAAAATTTACTGATGTTTGTTAGTCTCGCTTAAACTCCAGAACGGCTGAACCTGGTCTTGAATTACACGTGGAAGTCCAGGGAAGGTTTACAAGTAGGTAGTTTGGTTTTCTTCCAATACACGGAGTACAAAAGCGACTTCCTTTAGCCACATACGAAAATCATATATGAAATTCAGTCTGTTTCTTTCCCACCGAAATAAATGGTAATTGATGTACTTCTGGATCCAAAAACTACGCAATTTTTTTTTTGACGAGTTAGAATCATTTCGGTTTCCCCATCGTCTACGGGGGAGACGACGAGGGTATGTGGTGTGTCCACTAAAAACCCTCCGGTGACTACGCGCGAAAGAACTGGTGCCCCCGGAACACCCTGAAGAGTACGATATCCAGGGGGCACCGGCCGCGACTACGACATAGCTGACTTGACTTCCCTCCTAAAGATATATATTTAATATGTTCCACTGAATCCACTTATACATATAATTAGCTATAGGACTAATAAACATCACTAAACAAAAAAAATAGGCACCTAGTCATACAACATTACTAAGAATAATTACCAGGAAGTGCACAACACGTCCCGTCAAATGCTAACAAGAATTTCATACTTGTTTACATACAGACAGACAAACAACCCTTCATTATAGTGCTATTGTTATACGAATTCAATAACATGACGGTATAGTCAAGTGCCCGGCAGACTATCGATATGTTTGTTAAACTATCATAATAATATGGAAGTGACTATTGATGTATGTATACCAATATTATAAAGAAAGGTTTGATTTTTTTGTTTGTTAGTTTGAATTGAATAGGCTCCGAAACCACTGATGGAAAGCTACATAATTCCTGAGTAGCATAGGCTATATTTTATCCCCAGATTTTTTTTAATCACTATGAACAAGCGTTTAACCACCATCCTGCCAGATATTAAGCAGCGATGTGGTCTACGATGGAGCACACCTGTTCTTCTTCTGTACCTAATACCTGTTCACCCGCGACTTGAAGACCTTCAGAGAATTCTAACGGGAGCGAAAAAAAGCGAGTGACACAGCACGGTACATCTAGTTTGTCATAAAAATTTACGTAATTCTTTGACAGAATACAAATTATATGTGTGAAAAATAACTTCTGACAGAACGGATTAGGTAGGAATTTCTCGGGAATGCGCTAGAAATTAGTAGTATTGTTAAAGTATACGAAATGAGCAAGTCGCAAGACGAATAACCACATAATAACGTAGTTGTATATCTTTCGTTATCCTCTATTTTTAATTCTTTTCGAAAACGTCTCATTTCTTTAAAAAAAAGAGTCTGTTTCCTGCGCAGTACAGTCTGAAGGTCTTCAAGTCACTGGGGTGAATAGGTACCTAATGAACAAGTGTGCTCCATCGTAGACCACATCGCTGCTTAACATCAGGCAGGATGGTGGTCAAACGCTTGTCCATAGTGAATTGCGTTTCGCCTCATTGTCGCCATAGTAAAATTTGTTCATATTGACGAGCCCAACAACGTTTCTAAGACCATTGCCCGAAGTCCTTTTACATTCTGTATAATATCTTCGAAATACTACACTACGTAGCGTACACTCTCGCGGTCTAAATCCAATATTTTACATACAATTGAATCTCAACTGAAACACAATTCTCATAAACGCTAAAATTCGTACTCAAACACTCTTAGTAATAAACTCGGTATAACTTAAACGTAAGTTGTTACAATTATACTGAAACTGGTCATTCCGCATTTGACATACAACTGACAGGTTAAGTTGAGCTTGGTGTAAATGGGGAATAGTTCGATGGTCCCTATTAAGAAAGTCGGATCTACAAAACGGAACATTTTCAGGAGAGAAGATAGAATTTAGTTTTGGATATTTAAACTAAACTACTTGTGGTACATACTTGAAATTTACAACAGCTTATAATCTTTGGTACCTTTACGTGATGTAATATACGTATAAGTATATAGATCTTAATATCGCCAATCTAACGGTGTAGAAAAGTACATATTAGTAAAATTGCACTACCGATATTTTTAATTGGTACCATCAAGTTATAGCGCATTTATTGGTAGGACCCAAAAAGATTAAACAAGGCATTACAGGTGCATTTCAGCTCGATTTCAGTCGAATTACGATCGTTTGTCGGTTAACTATTTGTCGTCTATCGAAGCTGTTCAATAAGCAACAACACTGCGGAATTTCGTCGAATTTCGTTCAGTAATTTCTGCGTGAAAGAAGTACCTTATGAACAGTGGCGTGCATTGGCTTTTACGACAAGATAGGCAGTAATCCCCAAGGGTTGACACCTATTTATGGGTAACTTGTCTACGAAATATAGGTACCTACTTATCTACTCACCCACAAAGCACAGGGCCTTCGTTAGCCTAATGTCGTGAGAACAACAAAAAAGGATCTAGCAATAACTTTAATATTAGGTCGGGTAACCAAAATACTAAGGTAGGCAGTGTCTTTTTGCCTATATGGTGTGCACGCCACTGCTTATGAAGTAAGTGAGTACACATATTACGCAGCGACTAGGCATTAAGTTATCACAGCTAAGGAATGCGTGTTTCCAGGATATCGGGTTTTGTCCCTGCCCCCCTCTTATCTGCAGTAGGAGCATAAACACGCGCCTTATCACGCCACCCGGAGGAACATTGTCTGATAATGTTACAGTTGAAAGTGAAGATTCCTTACTTTCTCACTTAGACATCGCTTAGTTGACATTTAAATTAGCAATGAATGAGTAGTTACGTGAATGAGTAGTTTTCTTTTAGAAAAAAAAACTTCCCACAAAATGAGTCAACAATTTATTAAGAAAAATCATATTATTCAAAATCGAATAAAGTAAAGTAATACAATATTGATAGGATACTGATAATATGAAATTATGTCCACTACTCGATTCAATATTTCCTAAAGCTTGTCCAAAAATTAAGGAGCTTTTGTTCCACAGAATATTGGCTTGACGGGCCCATTTGTGTAGTTGTCTATTCCATAGGTCGATGAGCTTTTAAGCACTTGTTTGATGTGCCTGGGTGTTTTATTTATATAAGTACACACATCAAAAGTGTCTAGGGATCAAGTACATTTTAGATGATTGCAATCAAGAATATATTTTACAAAAACTGAATTCATTCATAATTTATTCAAAATGTGGTGATAAGTCATTGATACACGCATGGGGAATTAGTTAGGAGGAAATATTAGTCCTACAAAAACTGCGAAATTTTTGCTGAAATGTATGTCAATATACTTCATTGTGTGAAAACATTTCCAGTGTCAGGGTTCTTCAGCCATGAATAATGGTTTACTAGTTTGTTACAACATCTATTGGACACTTTCCTGCCACACTGTTGTGTGAATCTTACACTTATACCTACGTCATGATTTTTAACAGTGTCTGTCGACTACTTATAGAGAACTTTTAATAAAACATATGTAATTATAATTTACAACATGCCACAAAATGTGAAGCCATGCCACGTTATGAGTACCTACATTGAATTGATTGAGAGTGTGACATTTATAAAAAGATTTCTTTTCTTTACAATTTTTTTAACAGACATAAAAAAAAAAATTTTTCAATTCAAATAATTTTTTTTATTAACTTTGTAAAAAAAACTTGTGACTGGGTTGAACCAACTTGGGTCAATTCTTTTTTTATTTAAAAAGGTGGCGCTTCCTGTTTGGTCCCATTTAAATTTGGTTCAGTTCTGACAGTGTCTAAATCATCAAAGGAGTGTATGGTACCTCTTAAGTGTCCACCATCAAGTATCCACCATGGATACAAGTATCAATAGGACTACACCCGTAGGACTACTACAAGTACCCAAGACTCCATACGACTATATCCATAGGACAGTGGCGTACACACCATATAGGCAAAAAGGCACTGCCTACCTTGGTATTTTGGCTATTTTTATTTATTTTTATTTTATTTTAGATATTTTTATTGTAAATTGAAGAAAATATAAAATTATTTGACCCGTATTTTTTTATTCGACATAAAAATAATGTTTTCATTCATGATTTTCACTTTTAATATTGATTTTTTTCGAAAGAGCGTAAGCGTCATATGACGTCACTATTATGGATACACAGATCAAACATAGATAGAAAAGAAAACTATAGCTGTCAATGTAAATTTTCAAGTTGTAGTCTGTGCAGATCGTTGTTTTGTTTACTTTTGCTGTTAGAAAGGTGTGTTTATTTATTTGCTAACCACGTCGAGTCAGTGTAATATTACTCCTAACATTTCTTTTTCTCTCGTTCAGGTTGATGCATTTTTATCGATAGTAGCGAAATAGCGGGGGTTTCAGGTTTATTCCAAGAAGAAAATAAAACTACCGAAATAATTGCTATTATTGTTTGTTTTGAAACTGACGATTCTGCTGTCACTAATATTGTCAATTATATTGATTTGTAAAAAATAAGGATAGGCTTGAATCCCACCTATTTCGCACAAAGTAATGACGTCATCACAGATATTTCACATTTTACGTATTATCTGCGAATTTACGCATCTAAAAAATATAATATTTTTTGTATAGCATCCTGAAACGAAAATACAGAAACGGTTTTTTTATTTATACTGCTTATTAGTTATGCAAAGTTATCAATTGTTGAGGATTACTGCCTACCTTGTCGTAAAAGCCAGTGCACGCCACTGCCATAGGACTATCCTGTCTTAGGCATCAAGATGCCTGGAACAATAGTCTAGACTAACAGCCTGATAGTTAGCGTTTAGATAGACTAATAGCAAGTTTATGCTGCATACTAAAACAGTGCCCCAGATCAGCGTCAGACATATAGTGGACAGATGATGACGTAACAGGGCACATAAAATATCAAACAGTTATAAAGTGTGGACAGGTATGGGCTGATGATGATGATGATGATGATAAAGTGTGGCTCCATTGTAGAATACATCCCTGCTTAACATTGGGCAGGATGGTGGTTGGCAAATTATTGTTCATAGAACATTAAAAAAAATAAAGAATAAGTTTTGAAATGTCGTAAATATCCCCAATGTCTGAAAATCCTCATTTATAATTCTGACTGGTGGAAGTCTCTTTGAGTGATCTTTCAAACACATCAATAGTAATTGTTAACAAAGTATTAATTACAATCAGTGAAAGTTATTTGTGGATATCATTGAAAGAGAAATCTGTGAATCAAATTTTTAAACAATTTAACAGAAAAATTAAATTAATCAAATACCAAGAGTTATATGTAATAATCAGAGGTCAAATAATTTAAATTCGCTTTGCTTGTGCCAATGAAGTCCTGCAATTATTTTTAGCATGTTTGTAGTGTTGGTATTAGATGTTTCGCATAGCATTGAAAACAAAATAAAAATAGTTAATTAAATAAATTGTGTTACAAAAATGTACAACATACACAAAAAAATATCTTTGTGTAAGTATGGGACACAGGATTAAAATAATTAATATACATAAGAGTAAATTATCTTACAAAGTTCCACTTAGCCGTTGAGACAATGTGACAGAATGTATGCATGTATTTCAAACACAGCCCAATACACTTGCTGTACATAATTATTACTGACTGCTCCCAGACAGTGTGAACTTGAAACTAGTTATTTAAAAACTAAAATATTTGGGACAAGATATTTTTTTTCACCCAGGTACATACTCAGTAGGCTAAGGTGAAATAATATAACAACCTTCACCTATATTCTAGTGTAAATGGTCGTCCGTCGATTACCTATCTGCTTGCAGGTATTTTTAGAACGAAACCAAGCCGATCTGTATAGTTGCAGAAAAATATAATGTACATCAAGTAAATAAACAATTAAATGTAGAACGACATTACACTTGAGCTTAAAGCCCCAAAAACTGGAAGGTTCCAACGCACTGCGCCGCGGACGCGTAATCCCTTAGGAATTCTCTGACAGATGATACCGGCACAAACTTTTTTCGTTTTCTTTTTTTACGCCACCGCTCCATCGTAACCAGTGGAATAACATCGGACGCGTCTCACATTTCGTACAAATAATGAATGAAATAGACCTTTTTACATTATTATTAGACTTGGAATGAATTAATATACAATTTTTACTTACTTGTACGCGGTGAAACACTACATAAATTGTTTAATTTCGCTCAAAACTTCACGCACGCTCACACACAACACTTGTTTGCTGTGATCTGAGTTCGACTAACTCTGCCTGTAGAGCCCGCCCGAACATCTCAAGCGAGCGGAGCTAGATGTAATTTTATGATTGACGTACGCGAGCAGCTAGCTGTCAATATTTTTACGTGTTTTGGTGTTGCCGTTGAATAATTTTATTTATCTTATTAATAAAGTAAGCTCATTTGGGAACGACGGTTGCCTTCTCTGCTATAGCGCAAAAATGAAAGCACAAAGGAACAGTAAACATTTTTATTTGTAAATACTTTTATTGTTTCCTTTTACATCGCGATGCACTCAATGGCTTTAGTCTCAAAGCTAGCGAGAGTAGTACAATGGAATAATAAATTAACTTAGGTACGTTGAAATATGAAGAGAAAAGTCATTCGTAAACAAGACTCAAATAGAAATAGGCACAATATCGATAGGCAATAGTTTATAGTAGGTATTACAATAACAGTGATTGTAGCTACGCGCCATTTCTGAGAGAATCTTACAAAGTAACGCTTAATAAATAAGAGATAATACAAGGACATTTAAGTACCTTCACAAAACTTAGGTATCAATCAGAAAATAATAGGTAAGTCAAACAAGATATTTTGGTGCATTCTTTGCAAAACAGACAAAATTTATTACAAGGCGGATAATTCACATTAAAGCTAAGGTGGCATGTCGTGAGTTTCTAGCAGTAATTATGATTTATGATTGTGATTACATGATTTAGATATGATAAGATCACTACTTACGTACCTACCTATTATATTGTACTTCAACAGTTTCTAGGTACTGTGTTTTGGTACCATACAGTACCGATCTAAACAACTACTCAGTTGTATCTTGCGAATAACCATGAGACCCTTACTACTTATTAATATGGTGGATAGGTATATTATGCAAAGTAAAACAGGCTAATAAATTATATATTTAGCATAACATGACGCTTTTTCACACCGAACTTTTACGTACTTTTTCGAAGGTAGGTACTTCGTGCAGGATGATAAGGCGTATAGAAGAATATTTTTTTTAAATAAGTAACAAATATATTTAGGAATAATTACTCATAATGTATATAAATAGGTATTACATCTGATGAAAAGGCTAATAGATAATATTTTGATCAATAGTTTCATCTAACAAGTAGGTATAAGAAGTAATTCAACTAGTAGAAAAAGTTTGATTGAAGTAAGTATATGAAACTATTTCAACAGATGATATATGCAAAATACTGTAAGAATTGTTATAATAGAGAACACGCTAGAAATACACAATTTTATTTGGGTAGTATTTGATTGGTTATTAGCAATGATTTAGCTAAGTATTGAGATCTTTACCCTGAAGGCAAACTATGTCAAAGCTTTCACTTTCTATATGTAAAAAGTAAGTATCAATTTGTGATCGTAAATTATAAACATCAAAACTTCTCACTTGAGGTAACGCTATATAAAAATACTGGAATTCACACAATATGTATATCCATACGATTTATATTTAAAATACACGTTTGTAATTAAAAATCTATTAAAAAGCTAAAACGTTGCAAATTCTACAAAACCATTTTAAACATTAACAATCCAATACACACATTGAAATGAACAGATGATCGTGTAAATAATCATATTTAACCTTTTGATTTTGTGGAACATGTAATTTTTTTGTTACATAACACAATAATTTTCTAAAATACACTCATTTGTAATTCAAATGGTGGGTAGGTAGGTGTACAACATTCGATATTAATAGTGAAAAAACATTGACTAAACGAATTAAGCTACAATTACGCAATCGAACAAATATAACAGTTATTACAAATTACGTAGGTACTATGAAGTAAACGTATCATAAACTACACAGTTTAATCACTATAATAAAGCAAAAACAGATTGTATCATGCGCATCAGTATCCTTATGGTACATTCATAGGTGTCTTTGTAAATAACTTTATATTTTATTTATTGGAGGAAATAACAAGATAATATAGTTTTGTCAAGCGATATGTTTCTCATTGTAACATCGTGTTCGGTCAGTTTGTCTGTATTATAAGTGCTCTATAGTAATGTTTCACTCTTAAACCTATTTTATTTCCAATCGCGTTTATCAAATCTACTACTTATGTTACAAACACACTTATTACATGTATACGTCTATTCAATAACGGAATGTTCTATCTGTACATAATAAAGCCTTTCTTAAAATAAAAATCTAAATATTATCTGTATGCGCTAATCATTACTAAACTAATGCAAGAATCTGGCCAAACCCTTAGTGCGATGCTAGTGCCATCTATTGGGATAATATGGCATTACTTAATATTTTGTTTACGTTGTAAAATAATCATCACAGTAGATACTAGCTTGATTGTTACTATACCTCAATAGAAAAACTTATAGGTGAAGCATCTAAATGAATGGTTACTATATGGGTACAGTAACAACCAATAACTATGGGCCTCATCTTAATACATCGATATAGGCAATTATGTGTATACCTATTGGTTATAATCGTTAGAAACTTCCATAATGCAGAGCGCTAGAACCAGGATGAAGCACCGCCAAATTTTGTCGACAATTCACCAATTCCACGTCCAAAAATGTTTCCGACCTAAATGAAAAAAAATAAACAAGTTAAACAATCGAAAAAGAAACACCATAACCACAACACAAAAGTGGTTCGGACAATGAGGGATTATACCTAATCATTTTGTTAATGTTAAAGTAAAACTCAAACATTTAAACATGCAATACAAACAGAACAAGGTATACATCTATTCACAGCTTGTGTATCTTAATCCAGATAGGCGTTCTCTGGTAGATCGTACAGGTCTCTGATAATCCTCCATTATAATAAGATTGCAATGAAAGTTACTTTACAAGATGTGGTTCAAGGTTTTAGAAGTGGTTGACAAATACGACAACCTATAAACCGGGCAATTTTCTTTGACGTTTTTCTAACAGATTTTCGGATGGAAAACTGTCATTACTGTCAAACTTTGTTTGGAAAGTATTCCCCATGCATTTAACAAATAAACAATATAGAAACGAACAGATACAAAAGAACAAATAGTTTTTTTGCAGATCACCGTTGGACTTCGTTGTACCGATACCTACTTTAAAGATAAACAGCAATGCATTCAAAATATCACTGAAAATGAACCTATAGGAACGTTGATTTAAATCTAATCCGTCTGAGTACTTACTTTGCCGACGACCGCCGTAACATTCCCAAGTTTAGCTTCCTCAGTTAAGGTTTCCAACTTGGATTTGCTTCTTGAGCCTTCTTCAGAACCATCGTCAGTACTGCATAAGAAATATTATATCGTTATCCATCATAATATTTTCTTGTGTATGTGATTGAAAATTATAATCACGTTTTGCCACAAAAATGCAATACTACAAAAAGTGGCAACATTGAAAATTCAAATGTCAAACTTTGAAAAAACATTATTGTTTAGATTCATGCCTTTTTTGCCAAATCTTAATCACAGTCTAGAATTTAGAGATCCACACAGAGAAAAATCGATAGGTACGGCTACCAAAGTAATATTATTTATTATTAGTTATGTTATTTCCTTAGCAAGTCAGTTAGTACAATAATAATTATCACCGATTCGAAATGAGGCATTTCCGGATCACCCGGTAGGTAGGTTCATTGTTTATGTATTATTTTGTTATACCCATTATCCTGTTGCGGAAGCAGCAGAGAGCAGGTAGCCTCCTCCGTATGCATTCTGGAAGCGACAGCTTGGTAATTCTTGGAGTTCAGCTTGTCGTCAATGACGCCTTGCAGCTCGAAGTCGCTGTACATTTTCTGTTTGAAACATAATTTAGAATGTAATAATGCTGATGTCAGTACAAGATAACATAAAAAGAAAAATAATGTCCATCGACTTTTGTAAAAACACTGACAAGTTAAGAAATTTTATTCGTTTTCGTCAATTCAATTCAATGGAGAATTATTTGACAACCATTTGACAGCTTAAAATAGTTTATTTTGTTGTTGTGAGATGTCGCTAAGATCGCGCGAGGGTTTGGCCTTGACTCTTAATTTCAATGAAAAAAAATCGTCTCTTATGTTCAGCTTTCGAGCCGACTATTCTGCCCCAAACCACATTAGTTTTCATCAACATTAGGCGTCAATTGGACATCGACTGACGTATGTCACATACCTAATGGGTAGTGTGCGACAGAGATAAAGCATTACGAAAAATAAGCTGATCGTCTTTTTCAAAAGTCTATTTTCTGTCGGGTAAGAACAATAACGTCCATTAATGGGAGGTTTTCTGACAGGTGGCTTATTACAGTTCTAAGAAATGTCAATAGATGGCACTACCTAGACAGGGTTGTCATTTTATATTTTTATTTTTTGTTGACAATTCTAAAATGAGTTTCTCCTTGAGATCACGTCTGATTAGCGCCATCTGTG
>SJJU01013754.1:0-10462 GCA_012932125.1 Conopomorpha cramerella
CTTGAAACAATGACTTGGACGACGTCTCGATTGCAACTGTAGCAAGTTAGTTGCAGAGTCGTCCCCGGAATCTGAACACTTGATTTGTGAGCCCCCTAGGGGGAGTAAGGAGAGCGCAAGCAACGGAGCTCCTTACTAAAAACTAACGAGATACCTTCGAGATACTACCCCGCCCCCCTCTTTCCCACTTATATTATATCAGCTGAAAATAACTGCTATTTATTTTGACAGCGCGAACTTTCACTCGCGAAGTGACGAACAAAGCGCCACCTAGTGGCGTACCTTGCTGGCTTCTGTAACTAGTTGGAATTTTCATTGCCCAAGTATGCAGATTACGTACAGTGATTATCTGAAGCTTGTACAGTAAAGATATAAATAGTTATCTGTACAGTCACGTGTAAGAACATAATTATATGAACTAGGTAATATTTCGAAGTCATTTTCTTAAGAAGCATTGATAGAAATGTTATGGTTTTGCGAATATGGTATTCTAGATTCTCGTACTGCGGTGAAATGGGTTTTGTGCCAAAGTAGCAATGGTTATTTAAGAGACTTCAGCTTCTTCCCGGTCCTTCTGGCCAGTAAAAGAAATTAATTCGATCCGGAGACGATTACTTTTGTTTTTAAAATCAAACATGACTATCATCAAGCTTTGTGTTTTACACACATCAAAAGTATCTAGGGATCAAGTACATTTTAGAAGATTGCAATTAAGAATATATTTTACAAACATTTAATTAATTAATAATTTACTCAAAATGTGGTGATAAGTCATTGATACAGTCATGGGGAATTAGGTAGGACAACAATCCAGAAGATTCGATTTGATTTAAATAAATTAGATTTATTTTAGAGCTAAAAATGTTCTTGATCCCTAGACACTTTTGATGTGTGTATTAATGTAAGTATATCTGTATGTAATAGCATTTAAAACGATGAAATAAATGATTTTGATTTAGAAAATGGCTATGAAATGTTACTAGTATTTATACACGTGACTGTAGGTACACGTGAACGCATACTGTTATTTTAACTATCAACTATTATCTATCTTGTCTATTACATTTAATCTTCTACTGTGTTGACATTTAGAATATTGTAAACATTATCGTAAAGTCATAATCATCAAGTCAGCCTACTAAAGGCCACTATTACGCCAGTGGTGTGCACACCATATAGGCAAAAAGACACTGCCTACCTTAGTATTTTGGCTACCCGACCTAATAATAGAGTAATTGCTAGATCTTTTTTTGTTGTACTCACGACATAGGCTAACGAAGGTCCTGTGTTTTGTGGGTGAGTAGATAGGTAGGTACCTATATTTCGTAAAGACAAGTTACCTATACATAGGTGTCAATCCTTGGGGATTACTGCCTACCTTGTCGTAAAAGCCAGTGCACGCCACTGCTGGACGCAGTACTCCGACACCAAGTTGTTCACCCATCAAACCATTGACATGTTTGACGTCTGAAGTGTCTTTCTTTTGGCAAACGACAGATTTGAATCACCGATTCTCTCTGCCAAACGTTCTGTTTTACGGAACGAAAACATGTAAAAGTGCAACGTTACACAAGTCTTAGTTTACATCTATTCAAAATATTTTCGCTGTAAACGTAAAGTCTGAACAGAACACAGAAAGCGTCAATCGCGAACGGTTATCGGTTTTACAAGATATATCGAACCTGAATGCATAGACTTTTTTTTTTGACAACAAAAATTATAAAACGTTCTACCAGACCATTTTTAACAAGTTTTATGCAATTCCAGTTCGAAAGGACCGGCACTTTTAGGGTGCGATTCCACTGAAAGAGCGGTGAAGCGAGAGCGTGTACTTTTTTTTTACGAGTTTCAAACGTGGCTCTATTCCATTCCCGGTTTCCAAGCTCTGGAAAAAAAATCATTCCCCTTCTGCGATTCAATGGAAGCACAACCTAACAATTTCATCGGGACTTTCCATATGCTGCTTTTTTTATCATATAGGTACACGATGTTGAAGTGTTCCAATATTCGAGGCCCCGCATAAATTCTTCACGGGCTTTCAATATCAGAAAAAGTGCACTGAAGGGTTGGGACCGTCTAATGGCTGATCCGTGTCGGTCGTGCGGGGGAATAATTAATGGCCCCCCGTGCTGGCCCTGTTTGCCCCGGGTTACCCGGCTGCTACGCCCGGCCACGCCGTGTCCGGACTTGTGGCATTAACCTACTTGTAGTAGTTAAACAACCGAGATTTAGCTTTTTGATGAAGGTTTGGGTCCAATGTGCTCAGTGTAAGCGCGTAGAAATTTCTCGAAGCGCTAGCACTTTCTGTTTCACGTGTTTAAGCTGTTATCTTAATATATAAAAATCCAGTGTCATGATGAGTTCCCAATGAACTCTTCATCAAAGCTATCGATAATCACAAAAGTTGGCATTTATATGTAAGGCACGGTGGACTGATGATAAACGCAAGATGGCTGGCAGAAGCTGGATGCGAGAAGCCGAAAACAGATCACAGTGGCGTGCAATTGGAGAGGCCTATGTCCGGCAGTGGACAAGTATGGGCTGATGATGATGATGATATGTAACTAGTGGACGGCCCGCGATTTCATTCGCGTAGTTTCAGTTCTTCATACAAACTATAACGCCCTCTATATAGCGAGTCAAACGCTTGTTCATAGTGATAAAAAAAATGTATGTATGATATGTGAGACGAGAGATTTTTGATGTTCACAGAAAAGGTACTGAAGCAATTTTGACGAAAATTCATGACAAGATACAAGATTGATACAACGGATTAGTAAATAATCTGTATTCCAAAATTTCCACGGGTATATTACAAAGGGAATTAACCGCGGGTGTCGCCGCAGGGCTAGCTAGTAATGAATAAAACATCTTTCCATAGATGAAATTTTAATATACGTTTTGCATAATGAATAAATCCATCCGCGGCAACTGTACTAACGTCATGTCCACAGATACCACATGTCTACCGAATTAACTAATTAGTTTTGTAATTCATCTGTGCAAAATTGTTTTACATTGCGAATGAAATGCACGCATCTGTTTACGCACAAGTACATCTGCAGCAATGGCGTGCACACCATATAGGCAAAAAGACACTGCCAACCTTAGTATTTTGGCTCCCCGATCTAATAATAGAGTTATTGCTAGATCTTCGTTTGCTGTACTCACGACATAGGCTGATGAAGGCCCTGTGTTCTGTGGGTGAGTAGATAGGTAGGTACTTATGTTTCGTAAAGACAAGTTACCTATACATAGGTGTCAATCATTGGGGATTACTGCCTACCTTGTCGTAAAAGCCAGTGCACGCCACTGCAAGGTAGGCACAGTAACCACGCAGGCCACGGATTGACACGTATCGATGGTCCCTATTAAGAAAGTCGGATCTACAAAACGGAACATGTTCAGGAGGGAAGATAGAAGTTAGTTTTGGATATTAAAACTAAACTACTTGTGGTGCATACTTCAAATTTTACAACAGCTTATAATCTTTCGTACCTTTACGTGTTGTAATATACTTATAAGTTTATAGATCTTAATATCGCCAATCTAACGGTGTAGAAAAGTACACTATTGCATATTCCTAAAAATGCACTACCGACATTTTTAATTGGGATCATCGATATGTATAGGTAACTTGTCTTTACAAAACATAGGTACTTATCTACTCACCCACAAAACACAGGGCCTACGTTAGCCTGTGTTGTGAGTACAACAAAATAGAGTCTAGCAATAACTCTATTATTAGGTCGGGCAACCAAAATACTAAGGTAGGCAGTGTCTTTTAGTCTATATGATGGTGTGCACGCAACTGATTTGCAGATATGTCACACAAGCAAATTGGGCGTACAAATTTGTTTACATTTAAACAGGAAATAAGTTTTTAATTTGCATGTTTAATCAAAGTTTAAAAGCCGCGTATGTGAAAAGAAGCGTAAAAACCGCGAAAATGCATTAAAACACAACATGCGGGACAACCGCAGAGCACCAACGACTGCCGATTGGCCGACAACCACTGGCGGCAAACACGCTCCGAGCTATCATTGGTCGATTAGCATAATCAATACAGTTACCCGTTGATTTATTGGTTTGTAGTTCAGTGTGTGACCTGTTTGTAAAATTACTTGACGCAAGTACTGTCTAGGCACGCCAAGTAACATTATATTCTGATCCAAAATAATGAAAACTTCTTATGGCGCGTTGTGCACTTATGTGGGTGAACATTTTCAGCCGTTCTCGCGACAGATGAGATTTTACACAGATATACTCCGCGTGTATTCTTATAATATATGTATACTATACGCGCTCTTTGCAGGGGCATTCGTTCGTGCTCTCGCGACAGACGAGATTACATACCTATATGTATACTCAGAGTGTATAGGTTTGCGAGAGCGCTGCATGCTATACGCAGTCTTTGCATGGGCACTCGTTCGTGCCCTCGCGACAGACGAGATTGAGAGTTTTTTATATTTATTTTGTAAATGAATATTAAACGGAAAATGTATTTATTTAAATATTTAATTAGACTTGTTTTCACTTCTGCCTGCACTCCCGGAGTGCAAAGCCCATTTTTTTTATCATTTCCCGAGTAAAAATACTAAGGAAAAGTTGACGTTTTTATCTCAAGACATCCAAAACGAAGTTTTCAATTTACTTAATCGCAATTCAGTTAAAAGGATAAATACAACATTGCTTTTTTAAAATAGCAGCTAAAGTTTGCCTTTTCTAAGAGAAAAATATTTCCAAGTTTAACGTCTTTAAGGTATACTTAACTTTTAACAAGATAGTTCAGCGCAAACTTGCTGTGAAGTACATAAATGAAAGCCGAACAAACAGATAATGTATGCGAAGAGAAATTCCTGCCATCTGAAGTTATTCACAACTAGATCAGTTCGTTAACAGAATCCATCAATAACACGGAGTAGAGCGCGTCAAACATCGTTTCCAAGACCCTTTTTAAGCCTATAACTTATTTCTGGGAGCAAAACACCCACACAACCTCTCACACCGCCGCACTGCCTTGTGTCTGATGCTATGTATCTATTCTCTCCACACTACATCAATACATAATATAATACATAGTCACTTCCTGCTCTCTGTACCCATGTATGCTTAGATTTAAAATATTTGGTACAATGCTTCGAAAGGAAATAATTACAATGATAAATAAATTGCCTGAAAATGAATAAATTGCCATTTTCACCTTGAAATGAAATGGTTTATTTATTCATCGTTATAAGTGCTATTACCTACAGATATACAGTAGTATAACACGAAACTTGATGAAAGTCATTTATGATTTTAAAAACGAAATTAAACGTCCCTGGTTCGAATTAATTTCTTTTACTGGCCAGAAGAACCGGGATGAAACTGGCATCTTTTCATATCGTCAGCGCTTACATAGAAATAAAAAAAAAAATACACTTCACGCCTTTAATCCCAAAGAGGGGTAGGCAGAGGCGCTTGCTAAAGCAAGTACCCACGGTTCACCAAGCGTATTTAACCCAACGTGACAGGGGGTGAGCCCATCGCCGTTATAGGTTCCACACACCTTGTGGTGTGCGGGTTTCATCACGATGTTGTCCTTCACCGTACGAGCGTTGCGTTGCGTACAATAGGCTCTGAAAAAGAGTCCCATTGGTACACGTCCAGTAGCCGGACTCGAACCCGGGACCTCCCGGTTACAAGTCAAGTGTCCGACCAACTGGACCACAGACGCTCTTAATACATTTACATTATAGAAATACCTACTACACATAACAATGACTTAATACTAATTTAACAAATGCTTGACGGCCGGATGCATCCCTGACTGGTGAACAGCTCAAGGGCACTAAATGATATTAACACTAAATAAAATAAAATTGTCCCTTATTACTCCCGTCCGTACTTAATAGGTGAGTAACGAAAATTAATAAAAATGCATAATTCGTAAAATATTATCCAACTTGATAATATTTTCGGCAAACATATTGCGCGAGTCGTAACAAGGAACAATGCTTCGAGTCATAATTAATGCGAGTTAATTAATATTTCGATGCGAAACGGGTTTTTAATTATAGCCATTTTGCAAATTAACATCGATATTTTACTAATTTTCTTTACAAAGCGCATTTACAAGTATTTATTGCGGGTAATCCATAATATTCGACTGTATAAATATAAATAACTTGCAGTTATAAAAGGTCCGCCCAGCTTCACACGTGTCCAATGCTGATACACTTCGTTCTTTTCCCTAATTTATTATGCATGTAATCTATATACGAAAACAAAGACGGATTTGTTACAACACTTATAACGCAAGAACGATTCAACCGATTAGGTACAAAATCGGTAACGTAGCTTAGGACCAGGAGAATAACATAGGATACTTTTTATCCCGATCCTGTGGGACTTATTGCAGTATAGAGGGTGCTATAGTTTGTATGGCATACTGAAACAACGCGAATGATATCGCGGGGCGTTCACTAGCTATTATAACTTTCTAACTATTATAACTTTCTAGAAATATGAATCTATACGAATCTCCCTCTCTCCTTCGCCATATTGCTCTGTCCATCAGGATCTACAATGTAATTGCACTAACCATTAACTTACCACCTAAGACCACCACCATTACTATTGTAGAACGCAATAAATAATTGAGAATTGAAAATAGTATACATTTAAACCTTCATCTGGAATTATTATATCTATTAAAAGAAACCGCATTAAAATCCGCTGCGTAGTTTTATACCTACATATTTGGATAAAATGCGCATTTCGCGTCCGTCCACTTACAATCCGCGTTTGTTATCAAATTAGTGCGAAAGAGAGGCACGCGCGATAGAGACATATAAATATACCTATAATAGTTGTGAAAACTTGCGTAATTATTTAGAGAGCCCCCCGCCCCCCCGGCAGCCTCTCGCGACGCCAGCTCGCGTTGATTTACGACAGGAATGATCTCTGTTTAATTACTGCACACTTTGAGATGACTTCTAGGCTACTACTACCTAGTACCAGTGGCGTGAACACCATATAGGCAAAAAGACACTTAGGCCACTTAATCCTAGCTTAGTATTTTCGATACCCGACCTAATAACAGAGTTATTGCTAGATCTTTTTTTGTTGTACTCACGACATATGGTAACGAAGGTCCTGTGTTTTGTGAGGGAGTAGATATGTAGGTGTCTATATTTCGTAAAGACAAGTTACCTATAAATAGATGTGAATCCTTGGGGATTACTGCCTACCTTGTCGTAAAAGCCAGTGTACGCCACTGCCTAGTATGAAGATTTTATCAATGTACGGTCGAGAAAAAAGTCTATCAGTGTTGATGACATTTTCTGCGTCACTGAAACATCAATAAGGCAGAGTTGTTGTATTGTGACAAGTGGAAAATATACCTTAAGGTCTAATGATATTCATATGAAATTCAACCTTACGTTCGGTTAGTTCACTGTACACTGTAAGCAGTGAATTTTTTCCCTCATAACTTTTGAGTGTGTGAATCGATATCAATCAAACATAGCTAATAACACGCTCGGTAAAATTAGCTTTCAAACATAAAAAAAACTTTATTGTAATAGCTCTATTAGTTCGAGAGTTATGATACCACAGACAGACACGTCAAACTTATAACACCGCTCCTTTTGCGTAGGGGTAAATTTCTTCAAATGTATCGTTTTCTACCGAATATTTCCAACAATAAACAAACATTTATAACAGAAAAAAAACTTTGTTCAAGAAAATAAGTACCTATAGCATTGAAATGGCTATCATTTGACGAGTAAGAAAAATTTGTTTCGGAACATGACCCCAAAGTCACCCGGTATACATATATATATATATATATCGAACGTTCGTTTTCTTATTGTTGTAATCCCAATCGGCCTCGTCCCGCTCTGAAGTTTAATTAATATGTTTCCAATAAAGTCTTGTAGGTGTAGGCACTAGCGACGGTACAAAATTCATTTCATTTTAACGTTATTGCGGTGTCCCGATTGAAACAGGCCCCTTTTTATGCTAATTAAAGTTTTACTTTAAATTGTTTCAATGTGAAATTAATCGTTGCCGACGGATAAATGTAATTTATTAATACTGCTTTAAGTCCGCCAAGTGTTTTTCATTATTATTCATGTGCCTGATTAATATTGTGCATTTACTCAAGTCTATAATAAGACTAAAATATAATAAATAATTTCACAACAACACACACATTGCCTTCATACCGTGTCAATTAGCTAAATCACTTGTGTTATGGAACTCGGACACCGAAATATACCAACATAAATATTATTTTATTTCTTTTAATTACATACACATATAAATAAAACAGCCAGACACATACAATAAGTACTAAAAAGCTCATCACCTAAGTACCTGTCAGCCAGTGTCGTGCACACCATATAGGCAAAAAGACACTGCCTATCTTATTATTTTGGTTATCTGACCTTTATTTTTTATCAATATGAAGAACAAGCGTTTGACTACCATCCTGCCTGATATTAGGCAGCTATGTGGTCTACAGTGGTCTTGATAGGCGGGTCGGCGATCGTAGTGGTGTTATGGTTTAACTCACAGAGAGCGCTGCTGCCCGTCCTCTGGAGAGTTCGCTCGGTCGCCTCTTACGACCCCCAAGACGGGATAAGTTGGACTGGGGTGGTGAAAAAATTAATATTGGAAACACTTATTGCCACGGTATGAGAAAAAGCAAGCAACGTCTGTTGTATCTGCTAGTATAATGTAAAAACAGCGACAGATACAACGCCAAATATGTGATCATCTCCATCGTAGAGCACATCGCTTAACATCAGGCAGGACGGTGGTCAAACGCTTGTTCAATGTGTTTAACTCTTTCCCGGACAGTAAACGCCTATAGACGTCATAACAATAAAACATCTATTGTGTCTATTTTACTGTCCGTCAATGTGTTAAAAATGTTAACACCGGCTCACCAACAAGTGGCGTTTCAAATACTAGAAATCCGCAATGAAAAATCGGTCTCTAACACCACGGATCTGAATGGCGGAAATCACTAGAGATCGAGAAAACAGTTTCCGACTTAAATAAGAAATAAAGGATTGCCGATGTCGCAAATAAATTGATTGTCCCCGGATCGGATGGGTCGCCGATTCCGTACCGGGAAATTGGCGCTTTACATGGTCATCATGCGACCCTTCTGTCCCGTGGAACTAGACGCTGTGGACTGAAATTGTTTTTTCTTTTCTTTTACTCTTCTTTTCACCGTAACATTTTATACGATGAGAATTTAAACAGTGGGTAATAGTTTTTTTTTTTATTTGGAAAGTTGATGGCAGTTTTTACATTGACGGATTTTACAAAGTGTACAAAATATCAGTACATTGACAATAGAAACGGAATGTAGAATGTACATGAGGCGAAAGGGGTAGGTATGTTCCGCCTACCCCTCAGGGAGACAGGCGTGAAATGTATGTATGTAGAAACGAAATATTTACATGATTGGTTCTTTCAAATAACGAAACGAACAGCCGTAAGGGGGCCGTTCTGGCATGAGATGGTGCGACGAGATCGTCCTCCTGGTGAAACAATGGTGTACATCAGTGGCGTGCACACCATATAGGCAAAAAGACACTGCCTACTTTAGTATTTTGGCTACCCGACCTTATAATATAGTTATTTCTATATCTTGTTTTGTTGTACAAACGACAGAGGCTAGCGAAGGTCCCGTGTTTTGTGGGTGATTAGATAGGTAGGTACCGATATTTCGTAAAGACAAGTTACCTATACATAGGTGTCAATCCTTGGGGATTAATACCTTGTTGTAAAAGCCAGTGCACGCCACTGGTGTACATCCGCGCAAAATCGCAAAAAGTGGACAAAGGGAAAAGAGGCCGTGGGATCTAGTAGGCTCCAGTATTCTAATAATTAAAAAAATACACTTCACGTCTTTTAATCCCAAAAAAAGCGGTCCAGTTGGTCGGACACTTGACTTGTAACCGGGCAGTCGAGTCCGGCTGCTGGACGTGTACCAATAGGACTCTTTTTCAGATGCACGCAACGCAACGCTCGTACGGTGAAGGACAACATCGTGATGAAACCCGCACGCCACAAGATGTATGAACCCTATAACGGCGATGGGCTCACCCCCTGTCACGTTGGGTTAAATACGCGCGCGTGAACCGTGAGCATTTGCTTAAGCAAGTGTGTAAAATAATAACGATGAAAAGGCAAAAATGTTTCCATATAACAAATCGGACACCACCGCGCACCATCACAATGCAACTCAACTTCGAACCGTCAAAACTAAGACGAAATCTTCCAGGCGGAACAGAAAGTAGGTACCTACCTGAGATAAATACAGAGGAAATAATATTAATTTACAAAAGCTGAGAATGTAGTTACGAGCTTCAAGCAAGATGCAAAGTTTGTCTTTAAGGCGAACGTAATTAAAGTTTGTTATTGTTCTCTCGTAATTGCTACCCCCCCCCCCCCCCCC
>SJJU01013756.1:0-10297 GCA_012932125.1 Conopomorpha cramerella
TCATCATCAGCCACATAACGTCCACTGCTGGACGAGGGCCTTCCCCAATGAGATCCGTCATTTGGGGTGAAATGCCAGTAATCGCCACGCTTGGCAGGCGGGTTGGCGATCGCAGTGGTGTTCTGGTTTAACTCACAGAGAGCGCTGCTGCCCGTTCTCTGGAGAGCTCACTCGGTCGCCTCTTACGACCCCCATGACGGGAAAAGTTGGGCTGGGGTGGTGACACATGTATTTCGTCTATTCGATGTCACCACACCCGTGGGCATTAGTATATTACAACTAATTGAACAATTAATATATTACGAGCATATAATTATCACCAATTACCCGTTAATTTCAAAAATCTGTAATTGCAACAATGTTTTTTTAACCGACATGAAAAAAGAAGGGGGTTCTGAATTCAACTGTATTTTTAAAGTGTTTATTGTTTAAAATCGGTTTATGTTTGTTGAAAGTTATGTTCATTGACCTGAATTGATACAGATACTGAGAGCAATATACATGAAACTCTCACGTAAATACGTTTTTTAGTAATGCATTTAGATCTGATTCTAAATGCAACATCGATGTATAATACTGGCACCGATGTTTAGATAATTGCACTCAATCACGCCTTCACGGCTGAGCGGCGATGAATGAGTCATTCAGATTCATTCACTTGTCAATCATTGAGGAATACGTTCAAGATGACATTCTCGCGCGAATGAATATTTTAGAAGGAGAAAATTTTACGTGATAATGTTATAGGGCTTTGTTTTTATTTTAAAGCGACTTCAAATAAGGAGTCTTACTCAATTAGACGGTATATAGGTATGGCTTTTTTTTTTGTTGGAAAGGAAGATATTTCCAAGGCGGTCCCATGATAAAGAAATCAGGGAACTTCAAAAAATGTATGGGCGGCTATTACTGTATGAAGTCGGTTCTTTTTTTCTTTAAAATTATTGCCCTTCTCGTCGCTATATACGTATGAACATACCATCAGCTAGTTGACCGAAGTCCTCTCTCTATCATCTCGTATCGCTGAGAACAGGAGAGAGAATTACTTCGCTTAAGGTACGCGTATATTATATGACGACGAAAATTTCACTATGGATTACCGA
This sequence comes from Conopomorpha cramerella, assembly GCA_012932125.1. Classification (NCBI taxonomy): domain Eukaryota; kingdom Metazoa; phylum Arthropoda; class Insecta; order Lepidoptera; family Gracillariidae; genus Conopomorpha; species Conopomorpha cramerella. The sequence goes on from SJJU01013756.1 coordinate 1,101, forward strand.
TAGCTATAAGGGCTCTATAATCAGTGGCGTGCACAGCCTATAAGCAAAAAGACACTGCCTACCTTATTTTGGTTATCTACCTATGTACATAGGTACGCCTATTTTGGTTACCCAACCTAATAATAGAGTTATTGCTAGATCCTTTTTTATTGTACTCACGATATAGGCTAACGAAGGTCCTGTGTTTTGTAGGCGAGTAGATATGTAGATACCTTTATTTCGTAAAGACAAGTTACCTATACATATGTGCCAATCCTAGGGCATTACTGCCTACTTTGTCGTAAAAGCCAGTGCACGCCGCTGTCTATAATGTGCCGACGCAAGTCCTTTACAGGGAGACAGGTAAAACATCCGTTAAGGCGCGTTTCATTTATTCAGAATTTTCTGTGTTGATTACGACTATTATAAGGACTGTCAAATTTACGTAACAACCTTTTGGTTTGGACCGTTTTCTTTTCTACTTGAATAGCCACATTCCGAACGAAAATGTGCGTCCGACCTAAACGCGGATAAATCAGCGTACCGTGTTCACGCTACATCGAACGGAACCCAACACTGCTTAAGCAACGGTCAGCCATTGAAAGATTTACCTAATGTTTGGGACGGCTTCCAAGGGACGGTGAGCTGTGATTTCCGATTAAAGTCTAGGATTGCAGTCAAACCGTGCTTGAAAACGTTCTACAGTAGTTCCGTACAGAAGCTGGACGCTCTGCCACAGATCGCTGGAGAGGTTTGAAGATCCTACCATCGTACAACACGCAAACAGCACAGTTACTTAGTCTGACCGCTTGTCAAAATCTCTTGTCCTGGTCAATGCTATGAAGGTACTGATAGACATGCAGTTTAGTGGCATGCTTTTGGGGCTATTACGGTAAATAACCACCAAGCCATCAAATATTTCGAAGCTTCGACTTCTAATAAGGATGGCAGTATTACGGGAATCGCTGCAAACATGCTACTAACTAGCATGAGTGTCAGTACCTTAACAATCAAAATAATAACCAAAGCCAACACCCTCTCTGGTGGCAAACCCTCTCTGTCTCTTAAACCCACGCAAAGGATTTTGATGCGGTTTCCTGTAGTAGGTAGAGCGATTCTTGAGGATGGTTTGTATGTGTAATACATGCATAAAATAGCAGAGAAACACTGTTAATAATGTATATTGGCAAAACAACGTTTGCCGGGTCAGGTAGTATTATTTAGTGCGGTCATAAAAATCTTAACCACATGTCGTGTTTTAACTATTTTGGAGTATCTTTTCTCTTTATTTAATTACCCATTTTAGTACACAATAGACCGTATAACGTTTTATACTATGGATTAACAGCTCATGCCGTGCATCTTTATGAGTTTGTCAACAATTTTATGCCGCTTTAATGAGTTTCCTAAAAAAAAGTCTGTCAAAGTTTGTAAGAAATGAAGAGATGCAACTAGTTTGCTTTATGATTGTTTATCTTCGCGCTCGTTCGTTTGTTGATTTTTTTAAAAGAGATCTCCTTATTTTAAGCTATTTTTATTTTTAACTTGACTATAGGTCGCTCTGTGATTTCGAACACGTCGCAGAAGACAAACAATAATTAATTCATTACAGTTTCATGTGAAATGTATCATATAATGAATTTCGTTGGTAATACTTTCATTTCACATGTTATTTTATTGTTATGTGAACTAGACACCACTCTGTCTAGGATACGTCTAGATGCCAAATTGAACTATATAACTTCGGCATTTACGGCTGATGAATGAGAGTTGTTATTACATATGTTTTATTTTATTCTAGCGGTCCGCCCCGGCTTTGCACGAGTTATCAGTATTTCTGTCCTGTACCGTATAAACTTCTTCATGGATCACACTATTACAAAAGCCGCATCAAAATTCGATGCGTAGTTTTACAGATGGTAGGTTTTACGTAGTTTTACAAACAACGGAAAGCGACGTTGTTTTATACTATGTGTTGACTATCTGACAACGTAGTTGTTTCGTTTAGGGTATTGGTTTGTCTAGATCATCGTCCAATAATCCCTTGTGCATTATCGATATTGGTGGGTGGTCTACGTCGATACTTCTTGGATTTTACAAAAACTTTGTATAGAAATTCCATCGGGAACATTTAAACGCTTTCATTTTTAAATCGATCTTTCTTTCACAGAACACCTGGGCACGAAGCTAGAGGAGTACATAAAGTCGCTCCCAGTGTCGACACGTCTGTTCCGCACGGAGAACCGTTCGGGACTGATCCGAGCCCGCCTGTTGGGGGCGAAGCACGTGCGCGGTGACGTCATCACCTTCCTGGACGCCCATTGCGAGTGCACTGGTGAGTGTAGAATAGCTGTTTCCTCTACAGTTTTGTTCATACATAAGTCGACAAACGCAGTAAAGTAACATTATTTCTTTTCATGGTAATATGTACTTTAATACTTGACAAAGACACACCGTACGTGTATATATCAAATATCTACACAAAGGAATTATAATTCTTCGCAAAATCCCTGGAATTTGTGGCCCTTTTTTCGTTTGGTAGCAGTACAGGCATGAAGAGAAAACGCAGTGTACGGAATAAGCTGGTGCCCTGAGATCTTAGCATGGTCCGAGTTTTCTTAACCCTTTACGGACCCGGACGCGTCCTACCCGTCGATGTGATAACAATAAAACTTATACTATCTTACTGAGTGTCCGCGAATGTGTTAAGGACCATTTGAGAAATCCGTTTCAAAGAACATAAAATATATTGTATGACTTTTTTTTATAAGGAAAGGAATAAGAAATTGAGCTAGGAAGACGGTTCGTGATAAATTCTTGGATGAGTAATTTTGTACTTATATTACAATAAATGTTACGTAGCCATTACCAAGGTCTATCTATTTTATATTTATGTAATTTTGTATAAAATAGATCGTTTCATGGCATTACTTACGCAAGTCTTTTGTATCTTTTCTAAACGAAAAACTAAAATCAAATAGGCTTTTCTTCTAGTCATCTGCGCATCGCGGCCAGTTAATGGCTCTTAATTAAGAATGAATAGCGCATACCATTAAGTTTGAAACTGCACAATAAGTCAGCCCATTAAAAAGCAAACTCCCATCTAATCGCCTGTTAAATTAATCAGCCCTGGCCGCAGCCTGTTAAGTATCGGGGTCAGTTGTGCCACTTGTAGTGGTTACTGATTGTTTGTCTGTTTTCTCCAACAAAGGTGTTGGGTTATTTTTGTTAACACTTTACTCGACACTTGTATTAAGACCATAGACGATTTGTTGTTATCACGGCGACTGACCGGATGTGTCCCCGAAAGGGTTAAGAGAAGGTTAGTATGTGTATAGTATGTCTAATGGGTATATAGTAATCTGTTTGAGAGCGTCTGTAGCCTGTTTAAGAGAGTCTCTAGCCTGTTTGAGAGCGTCTGTAGCCTGTTTAAGAGAGTCTCTAGCCTGTTTGAGAGCGTCTGTAGCCTGTTCAAGAGAGTCTGCAGCCTGTTTGAGAGCGTCTGTAGCCTGTTTAAGAGAGTCTGTAGCCTGTTTGAGAGCGTCTGTAGCCTGTTCAAGAGAGTCTGTAGCCTGTTTGAGAGCGTCTGTAGCCTGTTTCAGAGCGTTGCAGCCTGTTTGAGACGTCTTTATTCACTAATTTACTTAATCAATAAAGATTTTACCAAAACACACGCATTGCTTTCATCCCATGTTAAGTAGCTAAAGCACTTGTGTTATGGAATTTAAACAACGAAATATACTTACATAAATATATTTTTTTCTTTTAAATACATAAAGTTAACTAAATAAAACACCCAGACACATCGAACAAGTACTTGAAAGGTCATCACCTAAGTACCTGTCAGCGGTGGGAATCGAACGCACGACCCTACGGAATAGAGTCAGATGCAGACCACTACACCAACGGACACGCCGTATATTGTACTTAAATATCTATTAAAACGATGACGGATTAGAAACGTCTAACTTAACATTAATTACCTCATTATAATATACTTGTAATGGAATATTTACTAACTTAATAGACATCCATTAGTGCTCGTAAAAATTGTACACGTTTTTCAATATGCAATTACCACTAACCGATGCGAGAGATCAAGATAAAACCCAAAGAAATCACCACGTCTGAAATGCGGGAATTTGGTTTTAATGTTCCATTGTTTTTAAGTGTTGACCTGTTAAACTTAGTAACAATTTAATAATAAAAAAAAATTTAGTTATTTACTTTGGAAACGTTAACCTCTTTATATATATGTCATTTTGCGTCCATAATGGCATATGCTCTACCGTATGTAGACGTGACTCCTAGGTCATTTTTAGCCTGACTGCAGCCTGGTTTATATGTAGATAGACAAATGTTGTCCAAAACGGGAAGCATCGGCTTTCAAACAAAAAAAATATCCAAATCGGTTCACCCAGTCAAAAGATTTAAGGTAACAAACATAAAAAATACCATAGAAATGAGAATCTCTTCCTTTTTTTCTTTGATGTCTGATAAAAATAAAAACACATTTGTGGACACTCAAATTAAGTCAGTAGAACTTCTACTCTAACCACGTCAACGGGCAGTTTGTGTCCCCGAAACGGTTAAGCACGTAGGCTGTGGGTATGTTTTATTTTATACACTGTTAACCCGGTTAGCCTAGAGCGATCGAAGGCTTGTACTTATAAAAGTTTTGCTGGAAATAGACACCGGACTTAGTGATGCGCGACCCTGTTGAATATTTCAACGGTTTCATCTCGGCGTCTCATGAAATATGCAAATAGGTTACCACTTTTAACTCTGAAGAAGGGTGATGTAGATAGAGGATTTTGTAATCTTCTTTACTTTGTACAGAATTTGCACCGCTAGGTTTAGTCCTCCGCATTCACTCGTGCTGCTCTCCCAAAAGGCAATTTGTGCCTCATTTGTAATAATATGAAGATTAGGAAAGTAAAAAATCATATGTGTGCATTGCAATGCATCGCATATATATTTGTTCCTCTTATTTTTATACCGTCTTTAGTTTAATTACTATGTGGGCACCAAGACAGAAGGCTAGGCCTCCCTCGGGGTCTAGCCCAGTCGACATTGATTAAGCTCTGATATATTCTGGATGCCGCTGTAGATCCTGTCTCTGGCAAAGTGGGTGGGAATATTCCGTATTGTGCAGAATTTATAGAGAACTCATTTTAGGTTAATTTGACGGGTCTAATTCCAAAAGTGGACAAATCGTTTTTTAATGTTTTTGTTACGAACAGTGAGAAATGCAGGTGACTGCAAAAAGTTTAGCCTCTAATCTTTTAGTACAAAATAAATACTAACACTATAACTACTTTTCGTTATAATACTAAGCATTCCGTCATGATTTGTGTTTGATTAAGTAGACCGTCTAGCTATTATATTGCTTCTATATATATTATGCGGAGTTATTTTTTTCTCAAACTTAAACAACGTTCGATATTATTGATCATATGATCGTAAATGTGTATTATGAAGAGAAAAAAAAATGTTAGGTACTCACTGTTTTAAGTACTTTTACTTTTAGTTGAATGTAACCCAGAGCCTATGTAGGTACGCTACAATACTCGCTTATCGTAAAGGAAAACATTGTAAACCCGCATGCCTAAAGATTTCTGAACTCTTTTCTACCTTGGGTTCAGTACATTTGGCGAAATGCATTTACCAAGTTCAACGACCTACCCATCCGGCTTAGGGATTACAAGTGCTTCCGAGTTTAATTATCTATGTATCTTTGTTAAATCTGATTCAGAAGTACACGTACTTCAGTTTCTGTTTAAATTAGATAATTCCACGTATTTCATGTGTTTAGCGTACGATCTACCAAAGTAACGTTTTATGATTTATATAAGACTTCGTCAAGTTTCTACATTTTCAAACATAATTTGTGCGCAGTCCAACTACAATACAGGGTGATACAGAGAAATTGTTGTTTTTGTGCATTTCTCGCGGAATTATCCAGAAATATTTCAATCAAACTTCAATCAAAAAGGTGTTGTGTGTGTGTAAATTAAATATGTTTATGATTGATGTACTACGTGTAAAAGAACCATGGTCGAGCGAAGGTCGGGGTGGGGTTCCTTTATGTAAAATAATAAAAAAAATTTTTTTCGTCTCCATAAAAAATACACAATTGTCTGCCTCGGTAGATGACATTTTGTATGGAGACGAAAATATTTTTTTTTTTATTTCCGCACATTGTTGCCATAGTAAAAGTAGTTCATACTGACGAACCCAACAACGTTTCTAAGACCATTGCTCGGGGTTCTTTTACACTTAGTAGATACTTAATCATTAATAATGAAAAACATTTTATCATTTCAAAGTATATGTGCATGTTTAATTTGCACACTCTTTAGAGTATAATGTGTTAAGAATTAACTCCACATTTCAATATCTATTATTGTTTTATATGACTTGACTCAGTTTTTTATATGACTCTTTATATATATATATCGACACCTCCAAGCAATAAACCGGTAATCGCAAAAAATCTAATTTTATTATAACACACTACTAAATGTACTGAACCCTGATTTGTGAAAAATCTTTGTAAAGTGACTTTCTACATTTTACATGGTTATTCTCCCTTTCCAGAGGGTTGGCTGGAGCCGCTGTTAGCTCGCATAGTGGAGGACCGCACGACAGTGGTGTGCCCAATCATCGACGTCATTTCCGATACCACGTTCGAGTATATCCAGGCTTCGGACATCACGTGGGGTGGCTTCAATTGGAAACTCAACTTTAGATGGTGAGTAGTAAGGTTTGATATAGTCTGACAGTGTGAATGCGCATCACCCGGCTGGATGGAAATTGGATGATAGACCTTTTAGATGTAGGAAGAGGCCGATTAGGCGTTTGAAAGTCAAGGATGATGGTTCAATTATTCATATAGGATATACCCGCACTTTTCAACACATATTAGAAGACACTTCGATGCTCTCAGCTAAAGTGGTATATTTCGTGAATTAGTAATTTTTTTTTTTTAAATACCAGGCCAGTAAATATAATACACTCCACGCCTTTAATCCCAAAGAGGGGTAGCCAGAGGCACTTGCTAAAACAAGTACCCACGGTTCACCAAGCGTATTTAACCCAACGTGACAGGGGGTGAGCCCATCGCCGTTATAGGGTTCACACACCTTGGGGTGTGCGGGTTTCATCACGATGTTGTCCTTCACCGTACGAGCGTTGCGTTGCGTACATAGGTTCTGTAAAAGAGTCCCATTGGTACACGTCCAGTAGCCGGACTCGAACCCGGGACCTCCCGGTTACTAGTCAAGTATCCGACCAACTGGACCACAGACGCTCTATCAGGACAGCTACCCGGCAAATGTTGTTTTGCTAATATACTTTATCAATAGCGTTTCCCTGCTATTACATGTATGTATTATACATATAAACCTTCTTCTACAATCACTCTATCTATTCAAGTAAACCGTATCAAAATCCGTTGTCTAGTTTTAAGACAGACAGACAGCGAACGGCGACTTTGTTTTATACTATGTATTGATGCACTTGTGTGGTATTTGACAATATCATATTTATTAGTGAACATAAATGTAATTTAAATAAAATGTAATTTTGTAATAATTTTCCTTTATTTTGAACGTTTAATATTTCAGGTGTTTTTTTTTATGTATATTTTGTCCTACTTATTAGTTTACAATAAAATAAATATTGTATATAATAATTTGATATAAGAAAGTATTTGCATTCGGAATACGATAGCCATCACCAGAACAAAGCCAATAATAGCAAACAATTTTAATGCTAGTTCAGTAAGCATTCAAGTCTATGAACCGAGACAAAATACATCACAATTGTGAAGGTGTATTAGCTGTGGTAACGTCGTAAAATGAACCTAATTTCTATCGGTATACAACTCAAGTTTCTATTTACACACGTAGGAAACGTGTCACGTAATAAACGTATGATATAATGCATTAAGTTCCGATAGAGCGCAATTGATTCGTTTTGGACGTTACAATCATTATTATATCGATGGGTTGGCTTTTGGTTGGCAATTGGTTGGAAATGTCCTTGCTAGAGAGACCTCAGTCTCATGTATTTTTGCTTATGAACAGGTGTTGCACTTGTGTTATTATTCACTTGTGGTTTATGTGGAATTTAATTTACTCAATCGATTTCGCGTGGAAAGAAACAAGACCAATGATTGGAGTGCATGCAACATTGATTAACAATTGACGCAAAGGTGGTATTATGTAATCTAAATTTTATAAAAGCTGACTGACTGACTGACAATCAACGCACAGGAACTTGATATTTGGCAGGGATTTAAAGCTAATTTACCTAATTCAGAAAGACGTACCCTCATACAATACCCTGTTACGCCGTAACGGACGGAAGATAATCTCTTACTCTTTCGCTTCTGCATGTTTTACACATTTTATCTTTGTCTCGTTTTATTCTAAACGTCATCATTGTTTCCGATTGCAAGTCTAGATGTATTTGGTCTCGAGAGTTATACTTGCTGTACAATACAGGTACTTCTCGGTCTTTTGATTAAAATATTAATCATGTATGTACATTATACTCGTCGTATGAAATTGTATACCGCCATACACTTTTTAGTCTGAAGGATTGATGCGTATGGTCAATCACGCACGTCAGTCGTAAGCCGCGTCATGGGAAGTATACCTCCTTCCGTCCGAAGTTATTCAGTATTTTGTTCTTTTCATTTTCACTGTCAGGAATGTCAGGCACCTTCCAATGTCAATTAGAGTTGAAACATGATTAGTTATTAGGTTATAATTAATCGATTTCCCAATAAATATAGCAAGTATCGAATGGCGCAACAACTCAAGGATCTAAACAATTGGCGCGTGAATGCAGCACACCATAACAACACGGTATAGTGCAACATTAACTGAAGCCTGACCGCTGTAGGATCTTTATCTGTTACGCTGCTTGCCCCAAGCCGTACTATTGTTTGCTAAACGGCCTGTGTGTGCGCAACGGAACACACTGTTCTCTATAGGAAACACGAGACGCTTGTTATTGTAGGTGGGTTAGGAAGAAACAGTGCGGTTTGTTTGATAACTTTTGGTTCTAACGACTGATTTGAACAGGTGTACTGTTTTTGTATGAATACAATATACATTGTATGACCTTTTTATTATAATGCAATCATTATGTTTATTTTATTTAGGACAATACAATACATAAGTCATATCAAAATAAATAACATTTAA
>SJJU01013762.1:0-11167 GCA_012932125.1 Conopomorpha cramerella
AAAAACCTGCAGTGGGAATTAATCACCCTTTGTTATAGTGTACATGGACTTTAATGAACATGATCAAAAGCCTCCAGCGTTTGAAAAAAACTAAACTAACAAAATCATTTTTATCGACCATTTTATCGATAGAAATATCTCCCAACACTGTTAAATGTATGTCCGTAAACGGAACCTACTAACCTTCCTAATATTAGCGAAATTTTCTACGTTTACTTACTTGTTCGCTCTTCATCGGTCGTTACATGTGTAAGGCCCGTGTTTTTTGTAAATAAAGGTTCGGTTTCAAGATCGTAGTAGGTATAGTAGATAGCAGAACACAACCCATAACACAAACAATGAATTTCTGCTGAAACCACGAACTAATAAAGCGAGCATAGCTGCTCCTCCAAAACATACAAGTCTTCCATGAGTTTCTCCACATTACCACGCTCGTTTCATTATTATTCATTGAAATTTCTTATTTTTTGTAATTATTATTTACTTCCTACATGTTTGTTTATTTTTGATTTGTCAAAATTGTCGCTGTCATCAAATTACCATAATCTATGGTCCAAAGGATCATTCACATGAAAGTAGGTAAGTAATTAAGTCGTTGAATCACGTTCGATCGTCGTTGATCTATCAAATCTCAATTTGTTAAAATATTTTACTGAATATTTACTGAGATTTGATATGAGCTATATGTTTCAAGTTAATGGCTTACTTACAAAACACAAGCTTTTAAAATGCAAATCTTAAAAATCATTAGATATTAATAAATGGTAAAAGTATAAATTTAAAATAGTAAAAGCTATTACGAAAAAGGCTCAAAAGTCCACCTTCAGCAGCAATGCATAGGCGTGTTCGTTAGAGCATAGAATCCCTACTCATATGATTAGGGACACCAAGAATTGTAGCAGCTCGGCTTTGAAGAATTGTAGTACTCGGTCATGGATTTATACGGAAATTATCCAATTCTGTCTCTTCCATATTTGGGTCCGGATTGCTTGGTCGTCCTTCGGGCCTATTTCCTCTAAATGAACCGGTGAAGCCGCATAACCATTTTCCGGAAACAGTCGCTGGAAGGCAACCTACGTTGTTCCGCCTCTGGTCTCCCATCAATAAATCGCTCCCAATAAAGCTCAGGTGCTTGCTCAAGGTTTCCATCAGCAGCCCCCACACATAAAATCATCTAGTAATATTCGTTATTGCTGTAGAAATCCATTTTCAATAAGTAAGTCCAGTTAAGAGAATGAAAATTTCAGTATTATTATTCTTCCACGAAAAAGTCATATTGATGCTGTTCGACATACTGATCTCAGCCTACCTACCTACCTATATGCTACTCATTAATCTCTAGCCTATTCGCGACAAAGTGCGGAATGCCCATACTTTAGTTTATTTTTTAACTTTATTTTTTTTCAATGGCAATCTTGTGATTGTCTGTGAATCAATCTATGTTTAGTTTATGACGTCTGATTGACGGTTACATGTCACCCATCTACAACCAAAACATGTTGATATGATAAGTTTTATTGTGAATTTATTGAGATATTTGTGTGATGCTGCTATGTAGTTCATCGAATGTGAATCATTTACTCGTATAATACAATATTCATAAGTGGATGTCGCTGGTAATCGTCGTTCTTAGGTTAGTATTTCAAAAGTCAATTCTTTCATTGTTTACTTAAGGGATGGGCGCGATTTTGTAGTGATATCGAAAACAGCAAGTGGTCATGAAATTCGATAAGTAGTTTAATTCCTTTATATGAAGATATTCTTAATTTCCTCTATGTTGTTCCATTAATAAAGGCTTTCTCTATAGGCCCTTCAATTCCCACTGCAGGTTTTTGTAACACCCTGTATAGCGACAGACAACGGGAGGCAACTTTGTTCTATACTATGTAATAATAATGATGAGTATTTGCGCAGAATAGCAAAAAGTGAGGAAAAGGTAGGGAGGTCTTTTTCTTGCAGTGGGATACAGTAACGCTATCAAATTAAAGAAGAAGTAATATCTCACTCAATATTGTGACAGGTGGCGAGTTGTAAATGTGATGTATAAATTAATATAAATCTATTGTTACACGCTCCGGTTTATCGGAAATCTAGGGACCTTATTATACATCTTGGCTCTTGGGTTATTTGGTATTTTATGTGACTTTAAAAAAGGAGGTTACTTAATTCGATTTTGTACGGAGTCAAAGAAACGTGTGCGTTGAAAAGAGGTAAAAGCAAGTAGACGCGCACGTCTCCAGAGAATGGCCCGAACGCCGAGAGGCAGGTAGGGCTTGTGGTGGTGGGCTTGTCCCTGGTATATATTTCATCATCATCATCATCAGCCCATACCATCTGGTATATATTTAATTCGATCTATTTTTTTTTTAAATATTGAACAAGTATTTTACCACCATCCTGCCTGATGTTAAGCAGCGATGGAGCACACTTGTTCTTTAGGTACCTATTTACCTATATATGTTGTTCGCTGATAACTTCGTCGTTTACAAACCAATTTAGTTGATTGTTTTCTTGTTGGAATTAAGCTTGACAGCTTTGAAGAGGTGATGAGGGCAGACCATTTATCTAGCATAGATTTATTTATTTATTTATAGATTTATTTAGCATAGAGCTGATTAGAAGCTACTGGTTGAAGTTGCTCCTTTTTAAACGGTTTTAATTCTTTATACTTATTATTGCGTACCGAACTTAGTTGGACCGTACAGTCCAAGTATGAACACCAACGATTCATTAATTGGTTTATACTTGAACTGCATGAGAGAAACTTAATAAGGAAATACATCCTTCTACGCGATTTTCGATTGTATTGACTGCCTAATCTAGGCTTTCAATTACCAAGATAGAGGGTAAATAAAAAAAAAAAACGCTGCCTATCAAAAGGCGTAAAGTGTATTTTATTTTTACTTAAAAATAGTAGGTTCAAGTAGTAGTTGCTGGTTGGAGTCGGTGTTTTCTTGAAAGTTATTATCTATTTCATGTTTAGCAAGCACTAGTCTATGCTAAACCGTGACTGTACGAGCGGAAATTACCACCAAGCAGTTGAGGTAACCCCACCTCATTCGCTTTTAGCTTCCTCTAATAGATTCCGTTGCAAAGTTTTAGGCACGAATTGGTTAAGTAGATACTTATTTACATGAAATGTACAAGTTCCGGAACGTAACCGGAAGAAGGGCATGAATGAAATGATCGATGAGTTTGGAAGAAGCGAGTGCTTTTTAAACATCGTAGCGGGAGATTGATTGTCTTCTCTGCACAAAACTTTTTGGAGATAAACGGTCAGAAAGTTCTGAACAAAAGTTTTACATTGTTAATTGATGTACAGTTTTATCTTTCGCACACGTCACGGAAATGTCAAATGTCATAAAATTATGAATGATTTTCACGCTGTATAACTTTAGTTATTAGTAAATTGATATGTAATGCTTAAATGTACAATTTCAAAAATTTTAGAATGAGTAATAAAAAATAATGCATGACAAAAAGATTGAGACGATGTAATAAGAGTTTCACTTTAAAAATTCAGCAGGTATACAATCCTTTTTTGAATGTTTAAGCCCGTTAGTGCTGAATATTTTTTTTATTTTGTATTTAGGGGTTTTTTTTAGGTTATTGTTTTTAGGCTTGTATTGTAACCATATGGATCATCCATCCAAAGGACTCGATTTATTTAAAATGGCTGCTAAAGTTATTAGCCTCACGCCAAAAAAAACCTTGTCGCACTCTACTAATGCTTATGTTTAATATATTATTTTAAATTCCACCCTCGTCCGCAGTTTCACTACAGAACTACTGTTGGAAACAGAAAAAAAAGTTGCTGGCTCCATACGCGCGCTGTGCATATTGCCGCGCGACTGTTGTTTGTTTTTACAAAACTGTTACAATATTTTTCACAATTCTGAATACAAACAACAAGTGTCGTACGAACTGCCGCTAGTTCGTATCGCTGTTTTCTTTTACCGGCCACAAAGAGATGCTGAGGAGCATGTACCTACTGGAGTTATTCTGTTAAGTACTTTTGACGATACCACTGTACCTTGATATGCTATTGGTTGAAACGCACTCGTAACATCGGCTCAGATAAACGTATCAATTGTACATTCCAAATGTTTAGTTGCTGTTCAAGAATCTCCTTATTTTGACAAAAAAATCTTGAACCACGATCTCTTACACAGTGGTGCATGGTACAGTCCAAATAAGAAATGCATACAACGATGTGATCGTGTTTGTGTTTCGAGGAAAGTATCAAGTTTGCCTGAGCAGACGGATCATCATGAAATATAGGTTTCAGAAAGTTTGCTGCAGACGACGCGAAGTGCGTTCTATGATTTTGCACTGGTTTATAGGAAGAAGTTTTTTGAGTTAAAAAGCTTTGTTTAGGATTCGTTTGCATACTAACTTATAGATTAATCCAATGTGTAACTGACTATCATCCAACTTAGTTCTAAGCTCTTAGAATATTGGATTGCGGTATGCCGGGCGTAGGAGACTTCCTAAAAGTGGTGATCAAGGCCATAATTTTCTGAGTGGGGTTCCTGAAACCGTACCGTGCAGGGTTCGTTTCCCAGACGACCGACGCTGCTGCATGGTGCTGCATGATCGGATTACTGTCGTGAAAGATAAAGCTGTCGGAGTGGACTCATTGATTGCTGTCCACCTTGCGAAGGGGAACTAATCACTCTTTGGATAGGGCGTGAAGAATGTTCTCTAGGCCCTAAATGTTTCTAGGACCCGACTAGCACCAGCGACAGCAAAAGGCCATGGGGGGTCAACAATTAATTTTGACATAACTTTGATGTTTCTTGATTGCACAATGATTCTGCTATTTTAATCTTGGTTTATTGTTCATAATTCCAGGGAGTTTAAAGTGCATACAAAGTTTTATATGAAAAAAGAGGAAGTGAAAACGCGAAGAGTTCTTCAGTATTAAATTGAAGCAAAGTTTCCAAGTCGTTTTGTAAGCAACAACCACACCGCCAAAACTTTACTTTGTTGCACTGTTTCATGTTGTTAAATTTTTCCTGCTACCTCTAATAATATTATGTACTCCGTACCTATAAAGTTTTTACTCCTCCGAGCGATAAGGGGCCATCAATCTTGTATAAGCAACATGGGACACACGATAGGATTGCGTTAGCCAACTGCCTCAAAATATGCGATGGCCTCTGAGTGGTGATGGTGGTACCGCAGTACCCTGTGCTCCCGGAAAATACGACCTCCATGTGGTGACGATTTACAGCGGTGCGTTGATCTGTCCCAATCCTAAAGAAAGTCCATGAGTTCCTGATGTGATGGTCAGCGTGGATTAAATGTGACTCAGGATGTCCTTCCGGATCCTTGTAATAACGAACCTTGGGGTTTTAGCAGAGAAAAAAATACCGACAAATCCCACCGCAACAACGCCAGAGTGTCAATAACGGATGTACCCTACGACAAAAAAAAATACGAACAATCTCAATTATTAAGTATCATTAGTGCTTAAAAATAATATTTTTTTTGCTTAAGGGAGACTTAAATGCAGAGCTATGTCCGTACTTTTACGGCGCCTCCCTTTGTGCTCTTAAAAAAAGGATGGCGGCATTAAACCGATAGCTGTCGGTTGCGTTTTTCGTCGTTTAGTAGCAAATGTTGGATGCCGCGCAGTTCGCGATGAGATTGCACCCACCTTGAGACCTCGTCAGGTGGGGTTCGGGACCTCACTTAGTTGCAAAGCGGCTATGTTTTTGGAGCGGGTGGGCGAGGTGATATTAAAAATTGACATTAAAAACGCTTTTAATAGTGTTGAGAGGGACGTGATGATGCTGGGCAAGGCTAGGGATAAGATTCCTATCTTAAGCCCTTTTCTTCAACAGTGTTACGTCCCTGTTAGTCACTTATTCTTTGATGGCAAAAAAGTCGCGTCGCAGGTGGGTGTTCAACAGGGCGATCCGTTGCGACCTCTTCTATTCAGCCTGGTGATCAACAACGTAATTTCATCGTTGAGTGCCCCTCTTAACGTTTGGTGCCTCGATGATGGCATTTTCGGCAGTCCTCCAGACGTGGTAATACGGGATTTAGAGGTGTTGATATCCAGGCTGGAAGAATTGGGTTTAATATTTAACGGCTCCAAGAGCGAGCTCTTTCCCTGTGGAGTTGCGGCCGCACAGCACATCGAGGTGTTCAAAAATAAAATTCCCGACGTTAAAATAATAGATCGGCTATCTTTTGAATTGCTTAGTGCTCCCATTTTCATAGACGCAATCTTTTTGTGGAGAGTAGACGTGACATGTTTCTTCGGGCAACTCAACATTTAGGTCATCTATCTGACCACGTCGCATTCACTCTTCTCCGAGGCTGCCTCTCAATCTCCAAGATTATGTACAAGCTGAGGACCTCTCCAACGTGGCTATGCCCTGATTACGTCACTTGACGAAAACATCAGGGAGGCGTTGGAGAGGGTTCTGAATGTTCACCTTGAGGGGTCACAAGGCACTACATGCTCAACGATGTGCTCCGTCGCGCACTTGCATCCGCGGGCGTACCTTGCACCTTGAAGTCCTCTGGTTTGTACAGAACAGACGGCAAGCCTCCTGATGGACTTACGCTCGTCCCTTGGGAACGTGGCCGCTTCTTGGTGTGGGATGCCACGTGTGTTATCACTCTGTGGCTTCCCACTTGCCTAGGGCTATTAGAGGCCCCCGTGCGGCGGCGGAGTGGGCAGCTGCGCAAAAGCATGCCAAATACTCGGCTCTAAAAGAGATACTCTCACATACTGTTTGTGCCTTTTGCGGTTGAGGTGAGCGGATCATGGTGTGGCGAGGTGTGTGATTTTGTGCGGGCATAGGCCGTCGCTTGAGGGATTTTGGGTCGGACTCGCGCTCGGTTTTGTATTTGGTTCAAATAATCTCCATAGTAATCCAGAGTCGGGCACTTTGGAAAAGGACATATGTGGCTTTTAAGAAAGTGTAAATACGAATATTATTTACATTTTCTTACCATGCATACATTTTCAACCAATAAATTAAATATTAAAAATTCAATACTGAATCTATTTGTTGAAAATGCGCGAAATATCGGTATATTTCGCGTTATATAACTTAATAAAAAGCCTTATAAAGGGAAATATCGGTGAACGCCACACAAGTAATTCACTGGTAAAAATCATCAACGGGATTATAGCACCATAAACACAAAATGATTGTGAAACGAAATACATGATTAGGTAAATATTGAATAAACCAAAATACTTCTATCACTACGGAAGAAAAGTTATCCAGGTATATCAGGATAACATAAGGGGAAATGGACTGTCGCAGGCCACAACCTACCTACCACTGCCGGTCTCAAATACGCTCGTGAACAAAAATACCGGACAAACATAAAATTTCAATAAATTATATTATTTTTAAAGTTATATTGCATATTTTACTAGCTTATTGTCTTTAAAAACAGTTTATTTTACTGCGATACCTCTCCTTGATTGCAAGAAAATTTGATGTAAATTATCTTGTGTATACAAAATTATATGTGGTCCGGAATTTTCGCTCACGAGTGTAAGTGGTAGAAAACCATTTATTCATGTCAGATTTTTATTTTAATATTGCAAGTTGAGTTCTCGGTACAGCAGGCAAGTGTAAGCATCAGCTGATTGTGAAATGACAAAGAGGCTGGTGCAGCGCTCGCCGGCAGCGGCGGCTGGCTGCCTCAGCCACGACAATTTTTCACGAATAAACAAGTAGCAGTGTTTGTCACAAACGTTTTTATCCGACAGAGAGCCGAGTGCCAGCTTACCAACAGCTTTTTCGTGTCTCCTTTTTTTTATGCAAGCGACTTTATGAGAAAACTTCGCCTAGATTTTCTCTAGATCATGCGAAATTTTGTGACTCTGCCGCCGCCGCGTCGACGCTTGAGGGAAAATTTGTGTGTACTTTTACTAAACCTTCCACCACTTTAAACTGAAATTCCTCTGTGGTCAGGTTTTTTAAAGGGACGTCGGAAACTTTTACGTAAACTTGCGTTATTACGTAGGTGTTTTATTTAGGAAGTTATCGTACATACAAACATGACATAAACTTCACGCCTGTCTCCCAGAGGGGTAGGCAGAGACTACAGATCTCCATTTGTCACGGTATTGACATACTCCTTTCGCTTCATCTACATTCATACATCTTTTCATACATGACCTCCGGTTTCGAGTTCTTTTCACGCCTTTCACGAAGTTACCGTATGATTTAGTAATTAGGTTAGACATTATTTTTGGACAAATATTTCTTTAGTCATCGACTGAGGTGTCGTTTGCGTTGAACGGATTAAACGGACGGTACGAAAAAAAAACGATTGAACGGATTTTATCGAAACTCTAATTTGCACGGCTAGTTATAGTAAGAACTAAGACTAGCGATCTCCGATACCCTTATTCCATAAAGAAACATATGTACTTTGGAATATTATCGGACCGAAAGGTGTAAATTTTTAAAGATAATGTTACTTTTACATCAACATAATTTACCCTTAATAAAGTTAACAATCACCTAGTAATTAGTAAGACACGCTATTAACTGCATTGCTCCAATGTGCTCCATCGTAGACCACATCGCTGGTTAACATCAGGCAGGATGGTGGTCAAACGCTTGTTCATAGTGATAAAAAAGTCACCTATTAATATTCCATTGCTTGCTTTTTGTACGAAACAATGTATAAAGAAAATATTTTACATTTTTCTCTAGAGTTCCTTACTACTACATCAGTTATTTATGTTACCACCACCTGTACACATGCCGGTGAACTGCTAACATGTTTTTGTTTGAATTCACCTCTACGTACTGGAAACCAGTTTATCTAGACCCCTATCACTTAGAAATTTCAAAACACCTGCGAAAACAGACGGGGCAATATAAAATTTTATGAAAGTCTACATCGTACTACGCACTCCGTATTTCTATAACCGACATTCTATATAACTGTCTCGTTTCACCGATGTAACGTAGCGAGTGATGGAAAGAGACGCACGAATGTTTGGTTGCCCTAGTTTAGAGTATCTTAGTAGGGCTTTTCAGTGGAATGATGGATAGGGATAATTTTGTCCGGTTTTCACATGCAAAATGAAACCGCTAACAATAAAATGTCTGCAAGCGTGGGAAACAGTTCTGAATTGAATAGATTGTGTGGTTCAATGTTTGTCGTCTGCGGCGTATAGTTTTATACACTCGCAGTTCCATCTCGCAATATGAAACTTTTCGCAACGAGCGTTTTCGGTAGAATGGTGTTTATGCCATTGTTGTAGCTTTCGATCCGCTTGTAAAATGTGAGTCTCATTTTAAACGCCTTGACTTAGATGTACGATAAGCGCTAAATTAGTCTATTGATACCTATTTGTCACGTCTATTACATTTTGTAAGTTTACTAAATAATTGCCGAAACCAAATTGAAATAAAAATGTAAATATTTTCCAACAACACACATATTGCTCTCATCTCATGTTAAGTAACTAAAGCACTTGTGTTATCGAATAGAATTGATATGTGTATAATAATTTTCAAAATGTTATTTTTTTTGCGTTTGAACAGTTTTTTTTCTACACTAATATTATAAAGAGGAAACCTTTGTTTGTTTGTAACGAATAGGCTCAAAAACTACTGGACCGTTTTTAAAAATCTTTCACCATTCGAAAGCTACATTATCCACAAGTAATATAGGCTATATTTTACCACGAAATCCCCATGGGAACAAAAAAAAGCGAAGTAAAAGAAAGCGCGAGTAACACTGCGCGGTACATATATTTTGCAACAACACACACATTGCCTTCATCCCATGTTAAGTAGTTATGGAAATCAGACAACGATATTTAAAAAATAATTAAATATACTTCACGCCTCTAAATCCCAAGGCGGGGTAGGCAGAGGCACTTGCTTAATAAGCAAATATGGTTCACCAAACATATTTAACCCAACGTGACAAGAGGTGAGAGCCCATCGTCGTTATAGGGTTCACACACCTTGTGGTGTGCGGGTTTCATCACCATGTTGTCCTTCACCGTACGAGTGTTGCGTTGCGTACATAGGCTCTGAAAAAAGAGTCCAATTGGTACACGTCCAGTAGCCGGACTCGAACCCGCGACCTCCCGATTACAAGTCAAGTATCCGACCAACTGGACCACAGACGCTCTCTTAAGTTTACCATAAAAAGTCAAACAGAAATATACTTTTTATTTATAAATACATGCTCATATAAATAAAACATCCAGACACCACACCACAAGAAGTACTTAAAAGCTCATCACCCAAGTACCTATCCACGGTGGAAATCAAATCCACAAGGTTACGGAATAAAGGCAGACATGCTGTCCACTACACCAACGGACCCCTCAATTCAATTGTTGGACGTTAAAAAACATTCTTAAGTATTTAAGGACTTAAGTAATTGGTATGAAACCGAGTAAACAAGAATAGGATCGTACGAGGTGGAACTCAATTGTCTTTACCTATTCGTATTTTATTACCTACACGTTATTTCTCTTACAGTTTTTAATTGCGGAATTTATTCCTTTTACAGAGAATTTGAAAAAAAGGATCGTTTAGATCATTTCTTCCGGATAGTTCCTATTGCATATTCAATTGCAATTAAACCTTACCGAGCTGAACTGGCTCGTTAGGGCGGCTTTTCCTCTACTTGTATATATATTTTGCTCATTATTCTCAGCGTACTCTACATGTACAGTCACGTGTAAAAACATGTATGCATTTATAGACATTTCAAAGCCATTTTTTTATAAAGCATTAATGGGAATGTTATGGTTTTGACTGGTAGAGAATACTTTAGTATTAACCCATTGTACTTTTAGTCCAACGAAGTATTAACTTTTACAGCCAAGTTTGTTTAAAATTAATTGATTTTAGACTGTATTTCAACCGAGTATAGTTCAGAATTAAGTAACTATAAAATAATTTAAAAAAAAATCTTCGCTGTGTGACAGTAAGAGCGTTATACTACTCATCTAGCGCTATCCCTGTCACACAGCGAGAACGATATAAAGACCTGGTACGGGTCAGATTTCCACTTATCACGGTATTGACATACATCTTTCGTTTGGTTTAGAGCGAAATTGTTAGTTGGTTTTAAATTTCAGTACCTGGACGACCGAGCTTCGCTCGAAGTAAAAAAATCGATTATTTTCCTTCGATTTTTTCATAAC